>CAUYQV010172857.1:0-34710 GCA_963574575.1 Galagoides demidoff | reverse complement strand
CTGCAGATGATGTTGATACGGGTGCAGAAGAAGGGAACATTTTACATTGTTGGTGGGATGGCAAACTAATACAGCCTTTTTGGAAGGAAGTATGGAGAACCTCAAAGAACTCAAACTAGACCTCCCATTTGATCCTACAATTCCATTTCTGGGCATCTACCCAGAAGGCAAAAAATTCTTTTACCAAAGGACACTTGCACTAGATTGTTTATTGCCCCTCAGTTTACAAGCACCAATAATCTAAGTGCCCATTACCCAGGAAAGGATTAATAAACTATGGTATTTGTATACCATGGAATACCATTCAGCCAAAAAAAAGGAGATTTTACATCTTTTGTATTAACCTGGATGGAGTTGAAGCACATTCTTAGTAAAGTATTACAGGAATGGAAAAGCAAGTATCCAATGTACTCAATACTAATATGAAGCCATATTAGTATTAGTGTTAGTTCCTCTTCATTAGTGAAGAGGAACTAACACACCCCCACACAAGAGAAAAACTCAATTCAATTCAAGAGAGGAGGGGAGGAGGAATGAGGGTGATTGGTGTGCTCTCATTTAATGGGCACAGTGTAAGGGTATATGGCACACCTCCTGGGAGTGGGATTTGACTATAACAGGGACCTCACCTAACAAATGCAAACATTGTAACCTAATTATTTGTACCCTCATATTAACTTGAAATAAAAAGGTAAAAACTCAGAGCAGTTTCCATATGGCAGACTATTAGCATAACTGACTTAATGTTTGTACCTACCTTGGATGGATGTTCATGCTAACAGACATTGTGCAGGGATGATGGCTGGCAGCACAGATCACTTGCTCAAGGGGGCAACACTTTCCAGACATGTTCTCATTTAATTGTCACAACAAGTCTGGACAGTAGGCACTACTTTCAAAATTTTACATAGGACATAACTTCTTAGGAAGACTAAGGAAATGTTTCATTGTCATTTTTATCATCTATTTTAAAATATCATATTTTTAAGTGTCAAACATTTTGAAGTCATTATTTTAAAGTTGTTAGGCTGAGGAAGGTGTTTTACATTTGCTGAAATCCATGGAGATTACATTTATGATTCACTAAGTTTGTTTAGACTATTGGAGTTCTTTGCTGACAAGAGAAACAGATTCAAAATAACTTTAAAATGGAAACACACTGGAAGGGCTTGGAGTAGCTCACAGAATCAAAGGGGAACAACTGGAGCATGGGAAGAATAAGATATAGCATGATTTCCAGCAGGAATGAGCAGAGCGAGGTCTTCAGGAACACACTATAGAGATGATCAGGTCCAGTCACCTCCAGCTCACATGACTCTCCCTTGGAATTTGTGAGGTTGAATCAGATTAGCCTCACCTCCATCACATGCCTTACTGTTTTTCAGGGAAGGACATGGATCTCGATTACTGGCACAAAATAGGAAAGGGGCAATTCCCTAAGGAAAAAAGAATGTATTGTTTCCAAAAAACTAAAGGCAGGGATGTAGGCCTGGTGAAAACACCAATGTCCATGACAGTACACAGAGCTGGGAGGCAAACTTCAACTCACCCCGGATCCTTTTCTCTTAACTGTTTTCCTATTTTTTTCCATCACTCATAATTAAAATAATCCCAATGGAGACAATGAAATGAATACATAATAATGACCACATAGGGTTTGGTACTGCTGTGTACAGATTCAGTGAGGATAGGAGCATTCACAGAAAGGTCTAGAGAGAATCCAGTGACAGGTCTTGCTGATGGTTGAGAATCTTGTCTGCTGGTCTCCATCATGCCGTGACCCACCTGTTGAGAAGCTCTGTTAGCGGCCAGACTGGTGCAATCGAATGAGTCTGAGATCCCTGAGTTATCTCGGTTCTCAGTGTGTACTCCCAAATGCAGAAGTGTGTACTTCCTATTTCTAGTAAACTGACGTCAGAAAATTAACATTATTGCTACTATTAGTACCATCCAGAGTTTCATTATTGGTTGACTGTTTCAGTATTAGCTCTTAGAAATGAAAAAATTCCACCTTATATTTTAAAATAAAATTTCCAAGTTCCTTTTTGAAGTAAAGATTTATTTTTCCATGAAATTCCCATGTTTTCTATAAATGTGTGAAGAGACAACTTAGGTTGTAAAAATGTGCCTTTTTTAAGTCAATCATTTGTTTCAAATTATAAAGTTGCCACTTGAAAATCCCTTGAGCATTTTAAAATTTTCACTCTCAATACTTTTATTCTTTGAAGCTATAAGGTATAGGTATATTATTTTAAAATGCCAGGAGACTTCATTTAGAACCGTAAAATTGGGCTTCATTTTTTTCTCTTGAAGTATTGTATGTCTTTTAGTCCAACTTGGTCCTGATAAATAAAATCAATTAACTAAGTTGGAAAGGAAAGGAAGAAGGGAGGGAGAGAGGAGAGAGGAAAGAACGATCTAAGAATTATTCTTCTTTATTATTTATTGAGCATGCCAAGTCTCAGGGTGGGGTCCATGTCTAGGTCTAGGCACACAGTCTTAATTGGTGGCAATAATAATTACTGCTAGTAATAAACAAAGGAAATGAAGAGATAAAAAGGAAAAAAAGAATCATGACATTGCTCCGATCGGACAGCACCAGCCATGCTGTACTGAAGCATTTAACAATTATCCAGTCGGGCTGGGGTAGGGTGGCTCTCACCTGAAATCCTAGCCCTCTGGGAAGCTGAGGTGGGAGGATCTCTTGAGCTCAGGAGTTCGAGACCAGCCTGAGCAACAGTGAGACCTCATGTCTACCAAAAATAGAAAAAGTTAGCTGGGCCTGGTGGCTTGTGTCTGTAGTCCCAACTTTTCGGGAGGTTGAGGCAAGACGGTCACTTGAGCCCCGGGTTGGAAGTTGCAAGGAGCTATGGTGACCCTGCTATACTCTAGCCAGGGTAACAGAGTAAGACTCTGTCTCCAAAAAAAGAAAGTAATAGTTATCCAGTTGCTATTTTGAAGGTGCCTCTGAAGGTTCAGCCTTAGCAAGCTGAGGGGCCGAGGACGCTGCTCCAGATATAGACTGCAGAACTTTCAACTCCAGCCCTCCTGTTTAATAGTGACATGACCAAAATGAAATGGTAGCACATGCTACCTCTGTGGGTCTCAGTTTCCTCATATGTAAAATGGGGATAATAAATCCACTTACTACACAATTTTATGAGAGAACATATTTCTCCTATGTGAGAAATATGTGTGAAACAGAATATTTCTAGGATACTTAGGATAGTACCTGGGCTTTATATTATTATAGCTGTGGGTAGGATAAAATGGAACCATGGAAATTACATTGTGGAAACAATATGTATTGTCCTATAGAAATATTTGTTACAAAATAGTATATATATAGAGTATGAAATTTATTACAACATATATTCACATGTGTTTATAACAAAGAAAGTATATACATTGTACTAAGGCTGACAGTGGTTATCTCTGAGGGATAAGGTTGTCTTTGAGTGATAGGATTACAAGACTCACTTTCATAGCTTTTATATTTTCCAAATTTTATGACCTGAATAAAATCAGAGGGGGAAAAAAATCACTAAAAATGTAACTAGCATTTAAAAAAAAAAACAAAAACGGTTCTCTTTAAGTAAAAAAAAAAAAGATTTAAGCCAAACAGAAAAAGCATTTTCCATTTTGATGGCTCAAGATCAAAGAGAAACCAGTCTGGATACAGAAAAGTAAAAAACCCTGAGGCTTAGCACAGGGTATCTGCAGGGAATGGAAAATGAGATGGGATTCAGATTAAAGTGTGTATGACTGTACTGCAAAACAACAATCGTGTGACCTTACACAGCAGCTCAACGGCTATGACCTTTAGTTCCTCATTTCTAAATTCAGGCTGGTTGATGCCTGATACAGGGAAGGGATGAAGACATAAAGAATTAGACATGCAGAAAGCATTCAGTAATAATACCACTGTAAATGTAAGCAATCCATTTGTTATCTTCATTACTCACTAAGTGAAAAAAATACAACATATTATATAGCTTCCTGCCATGAGCTAGAAATTATGTAAACTCATGAATGTTCTAATTCAATAATCCTTGTTTCAATAATCCTCTGTTTATTAGTATATGAATCCAAAGGTCAAAAACGGACTCCCAATTTTTTTTTTTTGGCCTGAACTACTTTAGTTTATTAAGACATATTTAATTATTTAATTTTTTTTTTAATTGTTGGTGATTCATTGAGGGCACAAGAAACCAAGTTACACTCATTGCATTTGTTAGGTAAGGTCCGTCTTACAATTATGTCTTGCCCCTGGACTCCCATGTTTTTTAAGACTAATTTCTGGATGTTTTTTATTTAACTATCATTTATGTGATTTATTTTAAAAAGAGAATGAAGCAAAAATCAAGTTTTAATCTATTTTTTAAAAATAAAAATAAAAGCCAAATAAAAATGTGTCTTAATAAAGTAATAATAGCCATTACATTATTAATTATGGGCCTCCATGCTACCCACATGGTTTTCAGATCTTATGTTTAATAAGTTTCACCGTCAAATGATATGTAAATAAACAGAAAGAAAAAATAAGGAAAAAAAAAAAGTCACCTGTTGTTAGCTGGTTCCAGATCCCATTACTCTCAGAAACTGCTTCTCAAAGTTTAATGTATATATGAACCCCCTGGGTGTCCTCCCAAAGGCTCTAGAGTGGGGTCTGTGATTCTGTGTTTCTGATGAGCTCTTGGGTGGTGCCCAGGCCACTGGTCCATGGACCTCTCTCTGTGTGGTAGGATCTAAAGGGTTTTAGGAATATTGGTGTATCTGACCTGAAGGCTCTTCTAACACACGTGATAGAAATGGAGAAAAGAGAAGTTTCTCATGATTTTCATCCCTCCCCCAGCCCCACGATATTGTTTTTTAATGTTTCTAAGATTTTGCTCATTGTTTTTCTGCTGACTTGTTCTGTAAAGTTCCCCTCCATCTGGTAAGTTGTTACTTATCCTTTAAGGTTCCTCTTAAAAGCTACATCTCCTTGTAGAAGACCTGCCTGGTGTTTGGCTGTGGCCTGGTACCTAACAAATTCCTGTAAGCTGAAGAGGTAGTTGCTGCTCCCATCAGCTCTTCTTCCTGCCCTTACCTGACTCACTCACTCTGTGGCTGTCAAAGGGTCACAACGAGCTCCTTGGGTTGGACAGGTACCCCTTGGGGCACCTTCCTCCCGGTCATTTTCCCCAGACTCTGTGATTCTTTAGAACAGTGAAGCCTGCCCAGCCAAGGGAGTTCAGTGGAAGTTTTTTATCCTTTAGTGTCTGTATATCTTTTGAGTTCCTTAAGGTAAAATAGTATAAGGTTTTATACAAACAGCCAAATAGCACAGTAACATTGACAAGAGCTCTTTAAAACAGAAAAAAATAGAGCCAGGAAGGTGACCTCACACCTGTAATCCTATTAGGAAGATCCATGCAGGAGGATCGCTTGAGGCCAGGAGTTTGAGACTAGCCTAGGCAACACCAGCTCTACAAAAAAAATTAAAAACTGAGTGGGCACGGAAGTGCCTGCCTGCAGTCCCAGCTATTTGGGAGGCTGAGGCAGGAGGATTGCTTAGTTTGATGTTACAGTGAGCTGTGACTGAGCTGTGATTGTGCCACTGTACTCCAACCTGGGCGACAGAGCAACCCCCTTTCTAAATAAATAAATAAATGCCAGAAAAATATTTCTGTGCTACTGAACCTCCTTTCATCTAGCAAACGCACATATGGGGCAGGAAGGGAACATAAATGAAGATATTCAGTTGGGACA
The DNA here is from genome assembly GCA_963574575.1 of Galagoides demidoff. Lineage (NCBI taxonomy): Eukaryota > Metazoa > Chordata > Mammalia > Primates > Galagidae > Galagoides > Galagoides demidoff. Next base: position 28,956 of record CAUYQV010172857.1, on the reverse strand, counting down.
GTGTTCTGATAAGTCTGTGACCCATCTAAACAGGGCAGCACCCAGCCACTCTCCCACCGAGGAATATTGCCCAGGACTGTCAAACGTCCCAGAAGCCAGAAATCCAGATTTTTATATGTGATCTCACACATCAACAAATCCAATTTGGGGTTGTTGTTTCAACACCATAACAGCCAAACCAAACAAATTTACGGGCCAGATGTAGCAGGTTGGGGGAAGCCAGGGGGATGCAGAATTTTCACGTTTGTTTAAAGTGATTCTGCTTTTGCATCAATGTTTACTTCCAGCCTATTGAAATCCATCAGAACTTAGTGCATAGTTTATCAGTGCCTGGCATAGTTTGTACTTGGCAACAGCTTCACCCCTCAGCTATGATGTGGCCAAGAAAGTCCTGTCTTAACTCCGGATACTCCTGTGGCTCCTGCATATAAACTTACAAACACACAGAAGCCTCTGGAGGCCCTAGCGCCGATGTCCGCTTCACCTGTAAAAGTATTGTTTTCCCAGCCTTCTTTTCAGAAAATAGTTGGTGTAGCATGAGAAATCAGAGGGCTGGTGACCACATCTGCTTCTGTCCTAGGGTGGTGTGGCATCGGATTCTGACTCTGACGGTGCAGCAGCTCCCTGAGTCTGGCAGAGGAGGTGAAAGGCTCCAGATCTTGCAGCTCGAAATGCCAAAAGGAAATCTCCGAATCTTGCCCGGGTTGAGCAGCATGTGGGAAGACAAAATTAAGGGGTGTGCCAGCACTGCAGTCTATATTATCTTTAACCAACGAAGTCCTGAAAAATCAAATGGCGACACATATCAGAATATCATAGTCAGGGCACCAAAAGCACTACTTTCGTTGCTCCCAGTTTTGTGATTTCCTGACACCATTTCGTAGAGATAAAATCGTGCTTCATTGTCCAGGCTGGAGTGCAGTGGCTATTCACAGCCCATCGTAGCATACTTCAGCCTCAAACTCCTAGACTCAAGTGATACTCCTGTCTCAGTCTCTCGGGTACCTGGGACTACGGGCCCCCTGCTGTTTCCCGGGAGTTGGAGATTCCCAATATCCCCACATTCATCTTTATTTTTTAGCCACAGAAACAACCACCAAGATCTCTGAAATGATGGCTTCCTATATTATACATCTTGGCATCCTTCTTGCAATTCAATAGAACTTCAATAAAAAATTCTCAGTTGAACAAATGAATGAATATTATTTTAAATCCCAGAGGCTTGAACAATGACCTTTTTTGCTCTGTCCTAGGTACCAGGCAACAATCATTGCACATAACAATGAATGAATAACAATGGATAATCAAGAATACAAGCTCTTTCTGATCACTGCCAGGCAATGTAAAATTTCAAGTGTAGCAATTGCCACAAAGGCATTAACACATGGCATCATGAGAACATAGAAGGGGAGGATTTTATCTAGTCAGGTCTATCAACCAGAGAAGGCTTCCTTGGGAAAGAAATATTTTAGCTGAACTAAAGGAAGCATAGGGCTATTCACTAGGAAAAAAGAGTAGGAAGAACATTCTAGGCCAGGGGTCGGCAAATTACCACCCATGGGCCAAAACTAGCCCACCACAGATTGTTAAAAATAAAGTGTTATTGGATCAAAGCCACACCCACTCATTTACATATTGTCTATGGCTGATGGAAGTAGTTGAGATGGAATGTGGTATCGTTCAAAAAGATTAAAATATTTATTGTCTTCACTTTCACAGAAAACTGCATCAACCCCTGTTCTAGGCAGAAGGAATAGGATTTGCAAAAGCTCTGTAGCTGGAGAAAAGATAAGGACTGGCAGTCAGGGAAGGAAGAAGGTCTGTATAGCCAAAGTAGGAAGAGTGAGGTGAGTGAAAGAAGGAAAACCCCAGGAGAGAAGGTGGAGAGGTAGGGAGGTCCCAACCGCAGAGGGCCTTGTAAGCCACATCCTGGAAGCAGTGTGAAGGCACTGGAGTATTTAAGCATGAAGGGACAGGCAGGAGGGAGCCACAGCCAACATGACTGATTTACATGGGGGGAACATGGAAACCACAGGGTGGAGAAGGGGGTGGAGGGAAGACAAAATAAATGCTAACATACCACTTAGGAGAGCTTGTTTATTTCTTCATTTTCTTGGACATTCATGAACAAATTTCTTTTTTTTTTTTTTTATGATGAGTCCCTCTGTGTTCCCTAGGCTGGAGTGCAATGGTATAAACACCGTTTACTGGAACCTCCAGCTCCCAGCTCAAGTAATCCTCTTGCCTGAGCCTCTCCTAAGTAGCTAGGACTCTGAGTATGTGTCACTACATCCAGCTAATTTTTCTTTCTTTTTTTTGAGACGGAGTCTCACTATGCCACCCTCAGTAGAGTGCTGTGGCATCACAGCTCACAGCAAAAGTCACAGCTCGAACTCTTGGGCTTAAGCAATTTTTTTGCCTCAGCCTCCCGAGTAGGTAGGACCACAGGCACCCACCACAATGCCTGGCTGCTTTTTTTTGTTTGTTTTTTGGTTGCAGTTGCATTATTGTTTAACAGGCCTGGGCCAGGCTCAAACCCACCAGCCTTAGTGTATGTGGCTGGTGCCTTACTCACTGAGCTACGGGCACCAAGCCCCAGCTAATGATTTTAATATTATTTTTTGTGGACATTCGGTGTCTCTTGCAATGTTGCCCAACCTGGTCTCAAACTCCAGGCCTTGAATCCTCCCTCCTCAGCCTCCCAAAGTGCTAGGATTATGAGAGACTGTGCCAGTATTATGTAGAAGAATTTAAAGGAGACAAATGTATACTACTACTCAGGGTAGGCCAACTGCTATAACAACCCCCACATTTCAACGACTTCCCGTAGTGGAGCAGAATCCTCACTCGCGTCACAGTGCAGTGTGGCAGTGTGGGTGACTCTCCCTCCTCTGCACCCTCACAGTTGTTTCCGTGCAGCCAGCAGCAGGACTGGGGTAAGGGCCAGCCTGGTGGTAGGAGGTTTGTTTGAGACAGGCATCTCCCACTCAGATCCTTGGCCAAAACTCAGTCGTATGTCCCCACCTAACTGCCAGGGAAGAGGGTCCACTTATCTACCCAGGAAGAAAAGAAAAGCCTGGCTCTTAATTGAGCATAGTAGTCTCTGAGGCAGCAGTGGACGAGACTACAACGGTGACACTTGTCTAGAGACCCAGGGATCAACAGCAGGAGCACCTAACAAGGACCTTTCTTCCTCCCAACCCAGCAGCCTCTCCAGCCAACTCGTCAGTCACTGAGGGGCTTGTGTCCTCTCTCCCTCTGCTCTGTCCATTTCATTTCAATTCCCAAAGCCCACTGCCAGGAAGGGGCCTGGGAAGAGGTAGGCTCCTCTTTCCTCAAATCAGATCAGCTAAACCCACTCAGCAGAAACAGCGAAACCCTCAGACAACACTAACAACAGAAAGTAAACAGGGGCTGGGAGCAGTGACTCACACCTGTGATCCTAGCACTCTGGAAGGCCCAGGCGGGTGGATCGCCTGAGCTCACAGGTTCAAGACCAGCCTGAGCAAGATCAAGACCCCTTCTCTAAAAACAGCTGAGCGTTATGGCAGGCACCTGTAGTCCCAGCTACTTGGGAGGCTGAGGCAAGAGGATGCCTTGACCTCGAAGAGTTTGAGGTTGTTTGGCTCGGCGCCTGTGGCTCAATCAGCTAAGGCGCCAGCCACGTACACCTAAGGTGGCAGATTCGAATCCTCAGCCCGGGCCCACCAAACAGCAATGATGGCTGCAACCAAAAAATGGCCCGGCGTTGTGGCGGGCGCCTGTGGTCCCAGTTACTTGGGAGACTGAGACAGGAGACTCGCTTGAGCCCAGGAGTTGGAGGTTGCTATGAGCTGTGATACCATGGCACTCTACCCAGTGGGATAGCTTGAGGCTCTGTCTCAACAAAAAAAAAAAAAAAAAAAGAGTTTGAGGTTGTTGTGAGCTATGATGCCACAGCACTCTACTGAGGGTGACAAAATTACACTCTGTCTCAAAAAAAAAGAAAAAGAAAAGAAAAGAAAAGAGAAAGCAAATTGGTAGGAGTTGAGTGTGATGGCCCATGCCTTTAATCTTATCCGAGGCTAAGGCAGGAGGATCCCTTGAGCTCAGGAGTTCAAGCAAGAGCAAGACCCTGTATCTATCGGAAATAGAAAGAATTAGCTGGGCATGGTGTCAGTTCCTATAGTCCTAGTTACTCAGGATACTGACACTGGACGATTTCTTGAGCCCAGGAGTTTGAGGTTGCTGTAAGCTAGGCTGACACCACTGCACTGTAGCCTGGGACAACAGAGTGAGACTCTTATCTCGAAAAAAAAAAAAAAAGTAAACAGGTCCTTGCAAGGATAACAGCCACTCCTGGCCTAAGCCATCACTGGCTATTATAGAAGGGGTCAATATTGCTGCTGATTTTTAAAAGTAAATAGTCATAGCCTAGCTGCTCCATCACAACATGGCACGTTGATAACCCAGATGTGTCTATTCTCAGGCCGAACGACTGTGCAAACTGCAGATCACCACCCACGAGGGGGTTATGAATCAGGTCAGTGAATTACAGCCATCACTTCTTAAAAATAGAGTTTTTAAAAAATATCAGAGCACACAACACATACTAAGCAAAAATATTATTTAGTGAAACTTTTCAGATATATACACATATTTTGGATCACAATGAGAAATCTGTATTTCTTATTATAAGTCATGGTCAAAAAGGTTTGAAAAACCCTGGCTCATCAGATAGGTTGATAACTCCTGTTCCCAACTGCCAGTGTTAAAGAGAAGTTCGCAGATATATTTCTTGTCAAGATCTAATCTGTGAATTACTTCAATCCATCTGCTCCAGTGTTTATGTTTGTGAGGATCTGGGCTGCGGTGTTGAAGATGAACATTGGCAACATTTCACACACAAAAATAAAAATAAAAATATACAGTACATAATTACTATATTTAGTGAAAGATAACTCCCAAATCTAAAAAAAAGGCAGAAACAAAAATAAACATTCAAAAGAAAATCATTTGGAAGAAGGAAGAAGATATCCAGCAGAGGACACAAACCAGTGGATAAAAGGAATCTAACACCAAATTCTGTTCCCTGTTGTACACTCAGTGACCCAGATGACTGACTTAAAATCAGTGGCCTGATCTGTCATTTCTTTTTTTCTCTTGGGACAGAGTCTCACTATGTCGACCCTGGGTAGAGTGCTGTGGCATCACAGCTCACAGCAACCTCCAACTCTTGGGCTTAAGCGATTCTCTTGCCTCAGTCTCCCAAGTAGCTGGGACTACAGGCTATTTTGGTTTTGTAGTTGTCATTGTTGTTTGGCAGGCCCAGGCTGGGTTTGAACCTGCCACCTCCAGTGTATGTGGCTGACACCCCACCCACTGGAGCTACAGGTGCCACCCGTGACCTGCTATTTCTATACTGAGTAATGCTTTCCAGATAACATTCTGTTGATAGAATATTACCTAAACGACCAGTTAAAACACACACACACAGCCTGCCAGTATATATAAATGATTAAAGTGGAGCAAAGAGAAACTTAATATTGCCAGTTCTCTCTGGGATCCAGTTTACTCATCAGCCTACCAAGAGCACAATAGTTATCAGAGATTTTGTTTGTGTGTTTAGTAGCTACAATAAATATCATGTAGTTAGTTGACTAAGCCGTCATTAAGGTCCATGTCTCACTGCTGTTTCATTAGTACTGCACCTTGACAGTGTAAGAAGGGTGGACCGGCCAGTTTGCTAAGGCACAGCTGACGTGAGCCTGCTGTCTACTTTTCTAATCTTTTTCTATTTACCAACTGAATGACATTGGGTATATTTCTCAGTCTCCCCGATCAGCTGCTCTTCTGTTATGCAAGCATGATGGCCTCTACCCCGCAGGCTGGTCAGGAGGACATGGTAGCATTCTCCCCTGTACTGCACTGCTGCTGCTGCTGTCGGGGACTGAGGACTAAGGGTGCGTGAGCATAGAATGACAGTGTGGCTATAAAGCGAGTTGCTTCATCTCTCCGCACCCCTCTGCCTTGGCTTGTAAAATTGGAAAATAGCAGGATCCATGTCATCCAATTTCTGTGACAATTAAAGAAGCTGACACATTCCAACACATTGCAGATATTATATGAAAGTATTATGTGAAGTATAAAATGCTAAATAACAGTGACGCACCATTCACTCTTAAAGCTGAATTCAACTGAAAGAACGGTATTGGGACCAGAATTATTCCAAGGCACTACACACCCAGGTAGTGCCTCCAAAGCTCAAGATTTCAGGCTCAGCACTATTTCAGAGGTTTACACTTAATCTTAGCCAAAAGGCTGAGAAGCAATATTTTTAGAGGTTTAAATACCATACCAGCAGTGTCCAACCTGTGGCCCATAAGCCACATGCTAATTATTTGAGGACTATTTTGCTTACCTGTGATGTCAGATATTGGGAACAGTATGCATGGACTTTTGTGGTTTTTTGCTCATCAGCCTTTATTAGGGTTTGTGCATTTAAGGTGTGGCCCAAGGCCACTCTTACTCTTCCATTTTGTAGCAGAGAGGAAAGGTTGGAAACCCCTGCCTGGTTCTGCTCTGACTGTAACGTCATAGAGCCCCCCACCTAACGTATGTTGCTTTTGCCTAAACTCTCCCTTCATCTTCTATTTGTTTGTAAATCACTTCTCAAAGCACAACTTCTTTTTTTTTTTTTGAGACGGAGCCTCAAGCTATCCCCCTGGGTAGAGTGCCATGGCATCACAGCTCATAGCAACCTCCAACTCCTGGGCTCAAGCCAGTCTCCTACCTCTGCCTCCCAAGTAGCTGGGACCACAGGCGCCAGCCACAACACCGGGCCATTTTTTGGTTGCAGCCATCATTGTTGTTTGGCGGGCCCGGGCTGGGGATTCGAACCCACCACCTTAGGTGTATGTGGCTGGCGCCTTAGCCGATTGAGCCACAGGCGCCGAGCCAGCACAACTTCTTTAAGGCCCTATGTAGCTATTTATGTTAGTCCTGGGTCTATAGATAAAGAAGGTGAGGGGAGGCCGGACCTTTAAATCTTAGATCATGTTTGCTCTTCCTACTCCTTAAAGCAGTAAAAATAAATTCTTCCTGTCCTTGAAAGGTCACATCCTCAAAATGAGTGAAAACAGCACCAAGAAACAAAAGGTATCTGGGTAATAGGGGGGTGGAATTACCTATCAGAATTTGAAATTACAACAAGAAGCCTCCATAATGTTTTTCTTTAGGCTTCTTTGGTTTCTCTCCAAGTGCTGAAGAATTCCTGGTTTAGGGATCACTTAAAACTGAGCGTTAAGCTATCTCTAGACCACATTTTTTTAGGATGGTCCAATTCAGGTAAATAATTCGCCATCTATTTTGTCTAGTCCAATGACGATTTTTGAAACAACTAGTTTTTTGTTAGAATTCACTCAGTTTCTGTTGACGCAATAGTTCGTATGTGGAGACAACACTTAATATTTCATTGGATGGAAGAAAATGAGCACAAGTAAAATAATGTTAGCATTCTTCAAATCCAAACTTTTTTGGTTAATAGCAAACAAGCGTATGTGAGGAAGTGTAGGTAGCTAACTTAAATCTAATCTGCATTGAGAAAATGACTACCCACACTTCTATTTTATTTTTTTATTTTTTTAGCGACAGAGTCTCGCTTTGTTGCCCCCGATAGAGTATGGTAGTGTCAAAGCTCACAGTTGGGCTTAGGCGATTCTCTTGCCTCAGCCTCCCCAGTAGCTGGGACTACAGGCACCCACCACAACACCTGGCTATTTTTTTCTTGTAGTTTGGCTGGGGCCGGGTTCGATGGGGCCAGCACCCTACTCACTGAGCCACAGGAGCCTCCCCCCATGCTTTTAAATTACCAGTCTTTAGCCAGGCGTTGTGGCGGGCACCTATAGTCCCAGTCAAGCTGAAGCAAGAGAATGGCTTAAGCCCTAGAGGTTGAGGTGGCTATGAGCTGTGATGCCCCGCACTCTAATGAGGGCAACACAGTGAGACTCTGTCTCAACAATAAATAAATAAATAAATTACCAGTCTTATGATTTTTTGATATAAAGAAGAGAGGGAAAAAAAGAAAGGAGGAGGAGCAGAAAGAAGAAGAGGAAGAGATGGTGTCTTGTTTCAAAGATGCCGGATGAGAGGATGACAGATGAAAATTTCACCCACAGTAACCCTAATATGCACGTCTGTGCGTGTTGTGAATTTGGAAGACAATTACTTTGCCTTTCACTTTTTCTAGTGAAAAGTGCCGTTCTGACTTCCCTGTCCTGGAAACACCTGCATCTGTTGTATAATATTGATGAACTTGAGGCTGGAGCCGCTAGCACTGTACCTCTCTTTATGAATAATAGGGCACACATAAATGATTAAAACAAGGCAACTAGAAACCTGACATTGCCAGTCCTCTGTAGGATCAAATTCATTTATCAGCCCATGAAGGCCACTGACCCCGATTACCCAAGGCCTAAAATGATTAATTGATCTATTCTTTCATTTCACTTATTTAATTTGAAGGAGGGGGGTCAAAATACTTTCAATGAATTGACCTGTAAGCAATTGCTGCATCTTCTAATACACAGATTGATGGTAGTGAGAAGCATCAGTGCAGGCCATTACGGAGATAAAGGGGAAGAAAGAAACTGTAGCTTTTCTTACACATCTTCTTCACACTACTTAACTTGCGATTTCAAGTTTAGTCCTCTTCCTACAATGTCCCATACTATTCCAACGTCAAAAAGTATAAGATTATGGGAATTGAAAGACTATGCTGGCAGATATAGATATTTAATTGAAGAAATATTTAAGGAATTTTAAAAACGTGTTTATATTTACAGTTATCTGTGGAGATGCCCCCAATGCTGAGTAAAACATCATTTCTCTCAAAACTGTTCTAACCTTGTTAGAAGGTTTTCACCAATGATAGCGCCTTCTTCGTGTAAAGGTAAGGGTCTACAGAAAAGAACAGAACGTGCATAAACTAGTTTATTTTCCTTGTAGTGATCAAATAACCAAAGAATCAGACCATGCTAAGCATCTAGAAAGCATCTTACAATATTGTTAAAATGATTAAAATGGATTATGTACACTCCGTGGTATATTGGATTTAACCATTGGTTGAAGGGTGAAAGCCCTGATTTTTAGTGTGTGCTGATTTCTGTGAGATAAATACACCTACTATTGCTACCAACATAAAGTCACTGAACCTGGATTTTGGAAGAGATTGTGTACCATTACATAGTATTTTCTCCATAGAAAACTCAAGTTGCCAGCTAGGCACAGTGGAGTATCCCTCCCAAAGGGAAGGGAAGAGAAGGGAAATAAATCCAGAATGTCCCATTAAATTAGAATTCAGGCAAACAGCATATGGTTGAGAATAAATATTCCCATGCAATATTTGGGATATACTTATACTAAAATGTTATTCATTATGTATCTGAAGTTCAAATTTCAATGAATTTAAATGAGTAGCCAGGAGCTTATCTGGTAATCCAAATAGAGCTATCAAAGTTGTAAATAACCTCAAGTGCATAAATAATAGCAAAATGTACAGGTAAATTCTGAGAATTTATTACCTTTCTTTTAAATGTAATTTAAATTTCAGGTTTATATAATTTGATTTTTAATAATGACTATGTTTGACAATAGGCTTGAAAGCTAACAATTAGCTTTTGTGAGCCAGCTCTAGCATAACACTGATATTATACTTAAGTATAATTAATATATTAATAACATAATTAATTAATACAACACTTCTACACCAGAGAGACTTTGCAAATGCAATGAGAGTAGAAACTTTAAAGTGCACCTCAGCATATAACGCTATTAATACTATGACTTTAAACCAGGCTTCATTAAATTTCACATGAAGTCAACTTGAGAATTGCAGAATTAAACCCTCCAAACCTTGCACTGCTCCTTCGCCCCCAAGCCCTTGGGAAAGTTCTCTGTACCAAGAAAGAGTACACGTTTAGGTTTCTTCCTTTCTATTTTTAGGATTTTGTGGGGTGGTCAGCTGTCTTTAGAAATGGGTGATTCCAGGCCAGGTGCGGTGGCTCACGCCTGTAATTCCAGCACTCTGGGAGGCCGAGGTGGGTGAATTGCCTGAGCTCAGGAGTTGGAGACCAGGCTGAGCAAGAGCAAGACCCTATCTCTAAAAATAGCCAGGCGTTATGACAGGCACTTGTAATCCCAGCTACTCAGAGGCTGAGGCAAGAGAATCGCTTAAGCTCAAGAGTTTGAGGTTGCTGTGAGGTATGATACTATGGTACTCTACCCAGGGCGACAAAGTGAGACTCAACTTGGAAGTGGCTGCCATGTTTGTGTGGGGTTGGGAATGTAAGAGAAAGTACAGAAATGAGCCCTGCTGCTCACTGCCACCTCCCTGCAGTGATTCACAAAGTCCCTGACTCTGTGACAATGTGAAGTTCTCCAAAGGAAGGCTCTACAGACAAAAAGCGTTAGAGCACACAGCCCCTCGCATCCCCACACCCCACACTCCCCACCCCTGTGCGGTTTGCCTGTGTCCCTCTATTGCTTAAAAGATAAGTGCCCCTAGTCTTTCTACACATAAGTAGGGTGACCAGACGTCCGGTTTTTGGCGGGACAGTCCCGCTTTTCAACAATTTGTCCCGCGTCCCGCGGCGTTTTTAAAAAGTCCCGATTTTTGGAAAGAATGCACGGGCAGGAGAGCAAGAAGGGAATATATGGTTTTCGGCCGCCATATGGCTATTTCACCAGAATATGAGTTTTGTATTATTTTTGTTAATTTTATAATGTTAAACTGTAATAAATAATTGGTGAGAAGTGATTATCCAGAACTGCTTATCAAAGTTTGCATTGTTGTCAGGCCCTGCCCAGCCCCACCCCCCACCCCGCCCCCACCCCTCCCCCGGCCATGTTGTCCTGCCTTACCCATGTTAAAATCTGGTCACCCTACACATAAGATAACATCCAGGACTAGTGATGATCTGACTGTAAGTTATAACTAGATGTACTCTTCAACCCAGACGCACACCTGATTTTGCAGGTACTGAATCTTCTCCACCATGCACCATACACCATACACAACTAGAACAGAAATCCTGCTTTGGAATAGCCTGGCAGAACTGCTCCCAGGCTACAGGCCTCCATCAGTAGTCCTCAGTATGACTTCTGAATAAAACTAACTTTAAAGTCAAGAGTCTGGCAGGGTGCAGTGGCTCAGGCCTGTAATGGTAGCACTGTGGGGGACCAAATTGGAGGACTATTCCACCTCTACTAAAATTAGAAAAATTAGTGGGCAGTTGTGGGGAGTGCCTGTGGTACCAGCTGCTCAAGAGGCTAAGGAAAGAGGATCTCTTGAGCCCAGGAGTTTGAGGTTACTGTGAGCTATGCTGCCGTAGCACTCTAGCTTGGGGTGACAGAGTAAGACTGAGAATTGTCTCGAATAATAAATAAATAAAGTCAAGAGCTTGCCTTTTTTCTCTGGTAGACAGGAAGGACAGAGGAGAAGGTCCTTTTGCTTCTGTGTTTAGCTTAAGCACTTTCATAAGATACTGGTAGTGTAAAGATAAGCCTGGAATTTTGTTTGAGATAAAGATAAAAAATCTGCACTGATCCACAAAGTAATCAGATTAGGAGCCTGGAGGTTTATGGCCACAGAGAAAACACGATTAAGATAAATTTTAGAGAAGCAGCTACTGAGGAGGTAGAGTTTACCTATTATATGTAAGAGTTTACCTAATTTTTTAATTTTATAAATAAATTGATTACTTATTTTGGAAGAACATAAAACTATGTACTAAATATAGCATTAAAAATAATTATTTGGGGCAGTGCCTGTGGCTCAAGGAGTAGGGCGCCGGCCCCATATGCCAGAGGTGGTGGGTTCAAACCCAGCCCTGGCCAAAAAATAATAATAATAATAATAATAGTTTGTATTTTACATCAGAGCCCCTCCCTGATGAAGACATCTGCATGAAAAGTAGCAAGGTTGGACACCAATATCAGTAACTAGCTTTGAAGGTCTGTAAGTGCCTTTTGTTAATTTCCTCATTTATTTATTTATTTAAGTTTAGTTGTTTAGTTTAGTTTTTTTTTGAGACAGAGTCTCACTCTGTCACCCTGGGTAGAATGCCGTGGCGTCATAGTTCACAGCAACCTCAAACTCTTGGGCTCAAGCAATCCTCTTGCCTCAGTTTTTCTATTTTTAGTAGAGACAGGGTCTCGCTCTTTACCTAGCTGGTCTTGAACTCCTGAGCTCAATCAGTCCACCACCTCCGCCTCCCAGGATTACTGGCATGAGCCACCTCACCTGGCCCCTAATTTCCTCATTTATAATTTTAGAAAATTACATCACAAATAGTAACAGTAATTAAAAATGTTTGACATCTCTCCTATTAATCTGATAGTAACTCAGTAAAATATTTCTATAGGTTCTTTAAAATTGTTTGTAACTTTACTTACTTTCCAAATTGAGTTTTGACCACACCATAAAGCTGTTATGTTATTGAAAATAATTGAACTAGACAGAATTAAATTATTCCACTAGTATAACAGGGTATTAAAATCTTCCAACCACTTAATTAAACTGGTATTGATTAGTTCAAAAGAGCAATCTAAAATTATTATTGAAGATTGGATTGTTTGTCAAACTCTATTGCCTAGGATACTAAGTGATAAAAATTAATCCTCTCAGATCTTACCTTCATAAAATGAAATTCAACTTATTTCCATTTTCTCAGTGAAATTGAGGTTAGATGTACAAATCAAAGAGATAGATGGCAAATTTGTCACAAATACAAGTGCAAAACTAATTCAAAACTTTATTTTTATTTATTTATTTTTTGAGACAGAGCCTCAAGCTGTCTCTCTGGGTAGAGTGCTGTGGTATCACAGCTTATAGCAACAAGCTCAAGCGAGTCTCCTGCCTCCACCTCCCAAGTAGCTGGGACTACAGACACCCGCCACAATGCCTGGCTATTTTTTGGTTGCAGCCATCATTGTTTGGCGGGCCCAGGCTGGATTCGAACCCAGCAGCTCAGGTATATGTGGCTGGTGCCTTAGCCACTTGAGCCACAGGCGCCAAGCCCAAAACTTTAAATAAAATGTTTCATTAACAATGGAGAGGAAATAAAATGGAAAAGATATTAGAAAAGAAGTGGAAAGAAATTATTATGTTGGGGACTTTTAGTCATACAAAAAAGAGTATTATCATTCCTGTTGTTATATGCTTTCATTTAATTTTTATTTAAACCTATTAAAGAGCACTTTCTAAGATGTGACCAAATGATAGCCAAGGATCCCAAGTTCATGAACCAGCTACATGACTTTGGCTAGCAAGCAGCTTATCTCTCTGAATCTTAGTTGTCTCCCCAGCATTCTTTATAAAACTTTAAAATTCCCGGCCTGGTGGCTCACACCTGTAATCCTAGCACTCTGGGAGGCCGAGGCGAGAGGATCACTTGAGTTTAGGAGTTGGAGATCGGTCTGAGCAACAGTGAGACCCTGTCTCTACTAAAAATAGAAAAATTAGTCAGACGTGGTGGCAGGTGTCGATAGTCCCTGTTACTTGGGGGGGCTGAGGCAGGGGGATCACTTCTACTCAGGAGTTTGAGGTTGCCGTGAGTGAGGCTGACTTTAAAATCCCTACTTAAAAATCCTGTGACTCTGAACTCAAACCCGGAAGCAGAAAAGTCAGTGCCTTGAAAGACTCAGCATCCTGCGTGCAGTAAGAATGCTGGGGGCAAGGCTCAGCAGCCAGCTTTCAGTTCTGTTTCATGCAAAGCATTTCATTTCTTTTTCTCATATAAGAGCTTCATAAGAAATCAGAATATTAACAAATGTTAACTCAATACAGTTGTTAGGAGAAAATGTTCTATATTTAGAAGAGACTTATCCCAGGTTCCATTTTAACACTAGAGCAATAGATTAGTTACCCAGTCACAAAGACTAAAAATCATAGCCTTTGCAACTATTTAACACTTTGATTTTTAAATAATATGTCAATTTAGAAAAGTGCAGGGCTGGTGGTTTTTCAATATGACTTCAGGGAGTACACTAGAAAAAAATTCGTAGACTGCGGCTTCGAAGTCTTATCTTGTTCAGTGCTTTATTACTAATTCCGAGCCTAATGCCAGGCACATGACAAGCCCCCAATAAAGTCATTAAAATAAGAGTGACAGACTCAGTGCTTAGTGAGTAGGGCGCCAGCCACAAATACCAAAGCTGGAGGGTTCCAGCCCAGCACAGGCCTGCTAGACAACAATGACAACTACAACAAAAAAATAGCCGGACATGTGGTGGGTGCCTGTGGTCCCAGCTACTCTAGAGGCTGAGGCAAGAGAATTGCTTAAGCCCATGAGTTTGAGGTTGCTGTGAGCTGTGATGCCACAGCACTCTACCGAGGACAACATAGTGAAACTCTGTCTTAAAAAAAAAAAAGGGCAGCGCCTGTGGCTCAAAGGAATAGGGCGCCAGCCCCATATCCCATATGCCAGAGGTGGCAGGTTCAAACCCAGCCTCAGCCAAAAATTGCAAAAAAAAAAAAAAAAAGAGTGAGAGATGACCTGCTGTGTGTGAATGACTTAAGAAATTTTAGCAATGACAGAGAGTCTGTGGCTGAATTAATAATTAATAAATATAATAGGAAATAAAGCAAATAAAAACAAGACATTTATTTTTATTTATTTATTTTTTCAAGTCCCTGGGTGTGTAGCATGAGACAACAGTTGCTATGAAGGCCAGAAGGGACAGAGAAAGGCTGAAAACCATCAGCCAGAGAAAGTCAGAGGCACAGGTGTAGCTGGGGCAAGACATTTATTGATAAAGGACCAGAAAGTAGAATAGATAAGGAAAATAATAATACTCAACAATTTTCAAAAGATAAGGATTTACATCGCATATTATAAGAGTGTTGGGAAGATTCTACAATAGGCATTTTAGTACATAAGGAAAATATAGCTTAGAATTTTAGAGCTAATATAAAAAGGCAAATGGTAGGATATCTTTCTGAAAAATGTTTCTTCCTCGAGTAGTTAATATGGATCCCAAATCTATCACTGTAACTCTGACTCCTGAACAAAATGATAGAGATCACACACGGAACCCCTAGTGGGTATAACAGTCAGGTCCCAAGAGGAAATGAGTGGCACACTCCAGGAGGGTTCAGAAAGGGACTGCAGATCAGGAAAAGGCAGGTGTGAGGAAGCCACAAAGAAGAGTGAGATGCCTGGCTCAGCGCCCATGGCACAGTGGTTACAGCACCAGCCACCAGCGGTGTGGCGGGCACCTGTAGTCCCTGTTACTTGGGAGGCTGAGGCAAGAGAATCCCTTGAGCCCAAGAGTCTGAGGGTGCTGTGAGCTGTGACACCAAGGCACTCTACCCAGGGTGACATAGTGAGACTCTGTCTCAAAAAAAAGTTCCTGCCCTTCTGCAATGTCCATTCTACAAGCTTTAGGTACCTCAGGACAGCGTCAGGTGTTTAATTACAGTTGTGCCAAGTGCTAGCAAGAGGAAAGGTGCAGGATCTTTGGGGAGTGCAAGGCTGTGCAGGTTTCCTTGAGCAAGTGACACTTACACAGATTACTGGTTGTTTGGTAGAAGTTAATCAGTCCAGGGATTGCAAACTCAAATTCCTTTAAGGCATCAGGCAGGTCATGCAAATGTGTGCACCAGCTAGTGGATGAGACGGCAAGAATTGTTACAGCCCAAGATCTGCTGGCGGTCCTGAGGGCGTTCAAATTCAAACTTTAGTTATCTTGTAGCTGGCCAAACCAAAGGAGTCTGCAGACAAAGACAGCAGAAGGGCTGGCACTGCTGATGGCACAGGCAGGCGAACAGCAGGAACAGTGGCCCTGAGGCGGGAAGGAGCCATCTGTTTTGACAAAGTAAAAGAGAGCAACTGTGGGTGGAGTGCAGAGCCCCAAGGAGAGAATAGCTCCTCTGGGCCCAGGTGGAGAGAGCACAGAGGAGCTGTCACTGGCCCTCAGCCGCAAACGAGCACTTTGGTCTTTAACCTACATAGTGACAGAGGCATTGGAAGGTTGGAAAGCACAGGAGTGAAAGCTCGCTGGGCAGCACTGTTGGAGGATTGGAAGCAGATCAGTTAGGGAGCTGTGGTGGGGACGCCCCTCTCTCCTTCCCTTTCTCATCTGCATTATTTAAATACCTGCCCTTGTCTTCATGCAGTCCCACTCTGTACTCCCCGCCCAAGGTGACCAAGAGGGGTGCTTTCTTCTCAGCTCCCGACTAAGAAGGAAGTCTTCTTCTGGCATAGAAAACCCTGGCATAGAAAACCCATGCATAGGACCTCCTCTCTGCTGTCTTATGTTAAACACTGTAATACCAGCAATGATACAGTGAGGCCCAAGTATTGTGGGAGTGCTGAGTTCAGGTGCCTCACCTCCCAGACGTGGGAAGTCAGGCAAGGCTTCATTGGCAAAGCTAAATACTGTTGCCTAAGTTTGTCATTTGGTTTAGTAATTTTAAAGACAATTTTTATTTAAAAGCATTTTTTTTTTAGACTCTGGGTTGCCCTGGGTGTCATCTTAGCTCACAGCAACCTCAAACTCTGGGGCGCAAGTGTTCCTCTTGCCTCAGCCTCCCGAGTGGCTGGGATGAAAGGCTCCTACCACAGATTTTCCTTTTTCTTTCTTTCTTTTCTTTTCTTTTTTTTTTTTTTTTTTTTTTTGAGACAAGAGTCTCACTTGGTCACCCTGGGTAAAGTGCTGTGGCATCAACCTCAACTTTTGGGCTTAAGCGATTCTCTTGTCTCAGCCTCCTGAGTAGCTGGGACTACAGGCACCCGCTACAACACCCAGCTATTTTTAGAGATGAGGTCTTGCTCTTGCTCGGGCTGGTCTTGAACTCATGAATTTAGGCAATCTAGCTGCCTCAGCCTCCCAGAGTGCTAGGATTACAGGCGTGAGCCACCACACCCTGCCCAGTTTTTCTATTTTTAGTCGAAAAGGCATTTGGCTCTTGCTCAGGCTGATCTTAAGCTCCTGCGCTCAAGCAATTCACCAGCCTCAGCCTCCCAAAGTGCTGGGATCACAGGTATGAACCACCTTGTCCAGCCCATTTAAGAGTATTGTTTAGAGATTATCTCAAGCAGACTTCTGTCAATTAATAGGAATGTATACTATTATATTGCTTGTATGTATAAATAACTTCTATGATTAGCTTGCCCATTGACTTCATGGCATCATACTTTGTTCTTCAAGAACTAAAGAAGAGAAAATATTTCAAATTGTATATAAAACCAGCACATTGTGCCCCATGATTGCATTGATGTACACAGCTATGATTTAATCAAAAAAAAAAAAAAAAAAAAGAACTAAAGAAGAGGAACTTGCTGCCCTGGTGGCTGACTATGAGTCAGCAAGTCACCATAACGTTCATATAAAGGGGAAAACTTGAAGTTAGGAAAGAATTAAGTAAGCCCAACACATTTGCTTCTCCTTTTAAACAATGGAAATGACATGTTCTTGTGAGTTTCCTACGCAGCCAGACATGATGGGCCTGTGTTTTTCTTGTTGTACAAGACAAATTGGATGAGCACTGTGAAGTTAAAATTTGCTCACTTTTTTCAACTTCTTTATTCACTGGTTTATTTAGGCTCAACATTTTCTTCCCTCTTTGGGTCTCCCTCTGGCTTTGTGTAAAGCATACGCACATCACATTAATCCTAAAACAAAACATTGGGATTAGGATTAATTTCCTTGTGAAAATTGCCTTCCTTGACCTCCTAATCATTCTCTTTATGACGGTCTCTAAATCCAGATTCAAAGCTTTCTAGGCTTGAATAGAAATTCTATTTTAGAGCTATTTGGTCTTTAATACAAAATCTCACGGTGTTAAAAACTTAGCTTTCATGCAGACATCATTCCTTTCAGCTCATGATAAGGGAAGGATTCTATGCTACAAGCTCTAGAAGGGAGAATGACTTCCAGCGCTCTGCGTAGTGAACTGATCACACAGAAGTTTCTTTAACACGAGAATGTGCATCTGTGTTTTCCTGAAAAACATGAACGTGCAGCCGTGGGCTGGGAGATCAGTCCAGAAGTCAGTCAGACAAGGTTGGTAGCGTCACGCTTACTGATTCGTTTTCAGAATGTTGCTCTGATGTCTCACACATAAGCCTGAGCATCTGCCAAACTGCTTTTTCCCTCCAAGTGACAAAAATAAAAGAAAAAAAAAATGACAGTTGTTATCATCCCACTTTTTACCCTGATCTATACAGTGCTTAGCAACCAGAGTATCTACGTTTGGGGCATGCTGCAATGATTGTCATAACTTTGAAGAAAACAAATCTTCAAAGGTCTTTTTGATCTTTTCCAGAAAGATGTGTCAGTCCTTTGATTGTAAAAAGCATCAAAACCCAGAATCAAGAGGCAAAATATGTCATATCCCATGAAAAACTCCTTGAAGCAGGTAACTGACAGCTTGTGAAGTTATAACGGCTCTGATAGCTAGTGACTGCTGCCTGGAATGTGCTAAGGATTCTAAATATATTATTTTATATAATTCTTGCAACTATAAATGGTAATAGAAGGAGACTGTGTTTTGTTTTGGTGTTAAATATGTTATAGTTTCAGCTACACAAAAATTTAAAAGAGTTAACAAGGCATGGGGCTTGGTACCAGATCTACCTTATAAGAAGCCAGATCATTTATTCAAAACCGTGTTCATGAATGAATGCCTCAAAGATATTGTTTGCTATTTCTTCTAATACAGCAATTTAGTTGTCTCTAAAGCAAAGAGCAAACATTGGGATATATTAAAAAGAAAGTTTGCCTTCCTAGCTCTTAGAGACCTACGTCTTTACTTTGATGAACACTGTATTTCATAGAGGACGGTGCCCACAGCTCAGTGGGGATGGCGCCGGCCACATACACTGAGACTGGACACTGAGACTGGTGGGTTTGAACCCAGCCCAGGGCAGTTGAAACAACAATAACAACTGCAACAACAACAACAACAAAAATAACAGGGTGTTGTGGTGGGCGCCTGGAGTCCCAGTTACTTGGGAAACTGAGGCAAGAGAATCACTTAAGCCCAAGACTTTGAGGTTGCTGTGAGCTGTAACGCCATGGCATTCTACCCAGGGTGACAACTTGAGACTCTGTCTCAAACAAAAAAAGTAGGCCATAGGAGGCAAAAGTGTTAGACTGGGAAGAAATGGAAACACTGGCTTCAAGTCCCAAATCGGCCTGCTACTTACAATCCTAGCCAGCAGCTAGCATTTGGGTGATTAGTTAAGACCTACTCATGCTGGATTAGGGTGGGCCCTGTACTCAGTATCATGGATGTTCTTATAAGAAGAGGATACACAGAGATGACGCAGACACACAGGGAAGAAGACCCGGAGAAGACAGAGGTACAAATCGGAGTGATGCAGCCACAAGCCAAGGGAGCTGGGAGTCTCCAGAAACTGGAGGCTGGGACAGATTCTTCCCTGGAGTCTTCAGAGGGAATCTGGTCCTCCCCAACACCTTAATATATGGCTGCCAGCCTCCCAGAACTGTGAAAGAATACATTTCTGTGGGTTTTTGTTGTTATTGTTGGGGTTTTTTTGATACAGAGTCTCACTTTGTTGCCCAGACTAGAGTGCTGTAGCATCGGCCTAACTCATAACAACCTCAAACTCCTGGGCTCAAGTGATCCTCCTGCCTCAGCCTCCCAAGTAGCTAAGACTACAGGTGCCCATCACAGTACCTGGCCAATTTTTCTGTTTTTAGTAGAGATATGGTATCGCTCTTGCTCAGGCTGGTCTCAAACTGCTGAGCTCAATGGATCCTCCTGCCTCTGCCTCTCAGAGTGCTAGGATTATAGGTATGAGCCACCACACCTGGCCAATTTCTGTAGTTTTAAGCTGCCTACTTTGTTACAACAGATCTAGGGAACCAATAAAACTGGTAAAACTCAAACTCCTTAGCTTGACACCAAAGGACTCTCAGGCTCTCACTCTATTGAAGTCACTTGCCACAGCTCTCAGATGTGTGCTCTGTGTCATACCCAGACAGCCTGACGAAGGGTCTGGAAAGTACTCAGCATTTTCCTGGGTGCATTTATTCACCCTCACTAGTTTCACCACCTGATGTGCCCCATCTCCACACACACACCCCCCACCACGTGTCCAAACCTCCTTGCGTAGAACCCTCCCTGATCCCCCAAGTCAGACACGATCTTACTGTCTTCAGAAATCTCACAGGACTTTCTTTATAGGTCACATTTGCCAATTTCTACCTGGAATTAATTACTTGCATCTGTAGCCTAATCTCCTTTACTAGACTAGAAGGCTCTCGAAGAGTGATCTTGTATACATTTTCATATTGACCACTATATCTGGGCTCAGTGCCCAAAATGAAGTGGTTACCTCCTAAGTACTTACTGTCTATTGTACTGTTGATCATTGTCTATTTTGGTGGCTCACCTGTCCTACTGAGAATAAATGAGTCACTGAAATTCGATGCTTCACACATGTGTGCAAGTTTATTAGGAAAGAATGGCCAAAGTGGAGAAAGCAGAACGTTATACCACAAAGTCTTCGTGGACATGTATATAGATAATTTGTGTCTATGTGTTTAAGTAGATACAAAAATATATCCCTAAATAAAATAATATTACTCTTACTAAAAAGTAACAATAAATATTTATTATTAACCACAGCACTGACTTTCTGAAAATCTCAAAGGAGTAAGAGGAGTAAGGTGAATAGAGGGTTTGAAGACAGTAATTTCAGACTCCCAAGGGAGCACGTGTGCTAAGAGGCAAGGCAGCCTCATTCCCTCCTGCAGAGGAAATGTGTCCACGTAATCGGATCATAACATTCGTTGTTTCGTTCCCACTCTACTGAGAGCAGAGGGGTAAGAGCCTGTAGGGAAGCCTGTTGCCAACTTCAGCCCTCTCTTGGGGCCTCCGCCCAGCCACATGGCTCCCTCCCTCCCCTGAGCGTGTTCTTGCCAGCACGGGCCACTCTGCCACACTTGTGCTTCCAATGGAGAAAGGCACCAAGGCAAAGGGATGTCAGATGTAGGTGAGGAGGAGCTCACTGTGTCATCAGCCCAGCTCCTAGTCAGGTCTAACTAGTTAACTAGTTGGCTCCATTTATCTGGTTTTTGCAATTCAGATAAAGTTCCTTATATGATTGTGCAAGACTGATTATCATTCTGTAAGTGATATTTAGTTCTCACCTGATGTGTTGTCAAAGTCCCCAAAGCTTTTGCCTTGGGAGTGTTGGATGCCCTTGAGAAGCTACATCCTGCAACACAGGTACTGTGGGCTCCCATAGCTACCAGAACAACCAGAGGCTCAGAAAGCAGAGCCTCCAGGCTCCTGGGGAGAATGCCAGAACGGTGTGAGAGCTTTCAAGATTTCTTCGGGTGCTCACATTCTGAGTCAACCAACCAATGAAAGATGCCACCTTTGGAAGGACCTGGGGCAGATGACCCTGGCTGACTCAGAAGGCTCTGAAGGAGAGATGTGCAGATTTCCATTGCTTTGTACAAAGGAAACTTTCCCTATTAACTAAAGGCCAGGAAGTCAAAGCATAAATAGAAACACAGAAAATTTAAGTGAGATAATCTAAAGTATAGGTCTAATTAAATTAAATAAATCAAATCCCATGCACTTTCCTTCTAAAACTCCATATCCATTAAATCCAATTACATCCCCCTGTGGCTTTGGCTTTAAATGGATGTTAGCAATGATCACATTGGATTCTGCTCCCTGCCAACCTCCAACAGCTTTCATGGCAGAGGTGCAGTTATTAAGTGATCGTAGCTGCCAAATGCAAGTGCCCCGAGTTCTGCAGGACAAGGTACAAGGGCAGATGGTAGATTAGGGCACCATCTAAATGGATGCCTTCTAAAATGCTGGGTTTCTTTTGTTCTTTTTGCGTTTGAGTTCTCTTTGTCCCTCACTCTCCAGAAAAGGTTTATGTAAGTGTGTTTTTTAGACTCTTGAAGGGGTTATCAACTTATTCTGACAAGTCCTTTATCTTCTGCCAACATCAGAACCCACAATACAACTCACAAAATTCACTACATCAAATTAAAAAGAGAGCAGGCAGAAAGTTCTCACTGCCTGGAGCCCACCACTCAGCTGACAGGGCGGGTGTTCAGTGATCCCTCCTTCCACCACCTGGAACCTGGCAGAATTGTTATCTGAGGTAGTCACTGTCCTCAAAAGCCAAACAAGTCTCATCTTGCCTGTTCTCACACTCATGAAAGTTATTAACCTGGCTTATTAAAAAAGGTAAACATATGTGGCAAGACATAGGTTTCCCAGCTTCAACTGGCTCTGCACACATAGATTTGCTGCAGTCCCCAAAATCAATTAAATGTAACCTAACTGCAGAGATGCCACAGCTAAGGTTGTTACACTTATTAGATTTTTTTTATTTTATTTTTTTTTTATTAATTGATTTCTGTGTACATTGATGCCAACATGGGGTACATTGTGCTGTTTCATATACAATTTGAAACATCTTCATCAAGCTGGTTAACATAAACACTTATTAGATTTTATAGAGACTAAGTCCTGTAAAGATTTGAGGTCAGAAATTTTATAGACAAATTGCTTTCTCTAAGCAATTTT
Source organism: Galagoides demidoff (assembly GCA_963574575.1). NCBI lineage: Eukaryota > Metazoa > Chordata > Mammalia > Primates > Galagidae > Galagoides > Galagoides demidoff. The sequence continues at coordinate 6,389 of CAUYQV010172857.1, read as the reverse complement.
ACTGACTGAATTTCCTGCTAACTTCTGCTTCTAAACAGTACAAAAATATGAATTTGGGGATTGCTATTATTAGTTCACATGATGTGATGGAAAATCCTCTCTATTGGGGAGGTTCTGAATCTCAAAATTCTGTGTCACTTACACCATGAAGTGTAATCAAAAGCCCCCCAAAATCTTAAGCCAAGAATAACGCCTGCACAGATATTCAACTGTCAGGACACTGTCGAGACAGTTGTCTTGCTTGTCTTTGATGGTAGTCGGTTTTAATGGAATTGAAATTTACATATGTCATATCATAAAGCTGGCAGTGGTTCTCATCTTTGGCTACACTCAAAATCACCTGGAAGCTTTGAAAAATATGATGCCCAGGCCCCACCTCAGACAAATTAAATGGAACTCTCTCTAGGGGTGGAGCATGGGTTGGAATCTCTCAAAGCTCCCAGATGGCTATATATTCAACCTGAGTTAAAAACCACTGTGCTCTATAACCTGACATGCAAATTTAAGAGACTTATGTGTGAAAACTGGGTTGGGGGGGTCATAATTATCTGAACAAATTTGACAATTAACTGGCCTGTATCCTAAGTACTTCAAAATAAATTCCTAGATAGCCACGTCCCGAGACTGACATGTTAGGGACAAAAGGAAAGACGAAGTATTTTCTTTGTGCAGATTACGGGATGGCAGAGTAGATTCTTTAAAGAGCTAAGCGAGCCCTTCTATTCCAAGACAATAAGTATTCCCTTATCCAATTTCCTCCTTCCGGTGTTAGCGGAGCTCACTTAATCAGGGGGAATTAGGACACTCTAGTAAAGTGGCTAAGGCCTTCCTGTGACCTGCCATGACCCCATCTGCAGCAGCTTCGCAGTGGCTGGTAGGGCCAGAGGCACAAATGGGAGCTCATCTGCTTCCGGGAAGGGTTGTTTTCACACCCACAGGATTTAGCTGAGGAGTTGCTGTTATATTTGAAAAGGACTTCTTTTAAATTAATTTTATTAATCATTGCAGCTATAAAATTTATTTTGAGAAGCGATAACTGAAAGATTAACATGACTGATCTATATCTAACATCTCATTTTAATGTACAGTCAGCCCTCTGTCTCCGGGAGTTCTACCCCCACAACTTTGATCAACAGTAGATAAAAGTATTCAGAAAAAAAAGTACTAATACATAATACATAACAATAATACATAATATAAATTTTAAACCAATGCAATATATCTGCTCCCTATATAGCGTTCACATCGTATTATGTGTTATAAGTGATTTAGAGATGAATCAAAGTTTGCAGGAAGTTGTGTGTGGTTTATATGAAAATACTATGCCATTTATTTCAGGGACTTAAATAAACAGCATGGGATTTTGGAATTGAGGAGGGATGTCCTAAAACCAATTTCTCTGCTTATATCAAGGGACTACTCGGGGCAGTGGTTCATGCCTGTAATCTCAGGGCTTTCGGAGGCTGAGGTAGGAGGATCACTTGAGGCCAGGAGTTCCAGAACAGCCTGGGCAACAATAGTGAGACCCTCATCTACACACACAAATTTTTTTTTTTTATTAGCTGTGTATGGTGGCATGTTCCTGTAGTCCTAGCTATTGGTGAAGCTAGGAGGATCATCTGAGCCCAGATGCTGCAAGCTGTAGTGAGCTATGATTGTGCCACAGTACCACTCCAGCATGGGCAACAGAGCAAGACCCTGTGTCAAAAAAGCAAAAACAAAAATGAACCCACAAAAGATACTGTATTTTCATGAGCAACTCAAACTATTATACGGCAAGAGATTTGACTAAATATTTCGTCTGGCAGCTGATGAAGCTTTACAGACCAGGAATCCAGTTATAGTAATATATCTTTGAGGTATTACAGCCCAGCTTAAATCTCTAAAGAAAACAGTGTTAAAAAAAATTATCTTCCATCAAGGGATGTCCACAAAGCCCTTCCTTCATTACTCAAATTTCTTTCTGGCTCGGCACCTGTGGCTCAAGTGGCTAAGGCGCCAACCACATACACCTAAGGTGGCGGGTTCGAATCCAGCCTGGGCCCGCCAAACCACAATGATGGCTGCAACCAAGAAATAGCCAGGCATTGTGGCGGGTGCCTGTGGTCCCAGCTACTTGGGACATTGAGGCAGGAAACTTGCTTGAGCCCAGGAGTTGGAAGTTGCTGTGAGCTGTGATGCCACAGCACTCTACCCAGAGGTATAGCTTGAGGCTCTGTCTCAAAAAAAAAAAAAAAATTTCTTCCTGTGGGATCCAACCAATCCCCCAATCAAGTTTTCTATGTCTGCCTTCTGTAGCTACTTGATAAGAAGTTGTAACAGCATGTCAAGCAAGTCAGAGTTTGGATCTTCAACTTTTCATTAGCCTACATGTGAATTGCAAACACATTAGTGAGACATTTTGAATTTGCACTTAAAAAACTCACATCTACATACATACTAGACTAATAAAGGGTTTTTTTTTTATTATTATCATCGCTGACTTGAAACATTAATTTTGTGGAGGAAAGAGGAGTGCCAGTTTTGATGGCTTGAACGTAAGGCCATATATAAATATGAGTGGATTGATTGCTTGTCAAGTAAGAGATTTGACTAAATGCTTCATTTGTCATCCAAAGGGACTCTACGGACCAGGGATCCAATTATAGAAAGGGTCAGAGAGGCGAAGAAAAAACTAGTGGTGATAGGAAAATGTTCATAAAGGCAGGTGCTGTTTGTGAAGCAGAGAGACATAAACAGGACGGTAAGGGTGGCCTGAAAGGCAAAAAGGCTGCTTTATCTTGATGGAGAGGGAACAGAATGGGGTCCACGAAAGCCACCCAAGTGTCACTGGCAGAACAAGAGGAAGCCTATTTCCCTCTGCACATCCCTGACAAGTTGGTCTGAAGGAGGCAGGTTTGGGGAGACAGACACAGAGCTGAGATACAGACAGAGACAGAGATGTGAGAGAGAGGAGAGTGAGAGAAGGGTGATAGACAAAACAAGGCTTCTAGAGAGAGATGGCTACATTTACTGAGCTTTTACCATGGAGGCTAATAGTAGGAACTTGAGATAGGGCGCAAAAAGGTTAAGCAACTTGCCCAAAGTCCCACTAACAAGCCATAACAAGCCAGGCGAGCTGACTCTGGAGATTGCATGCTTGACCACTCCACTTTAGAAAAAGCTAGCTCGAAAAGTAGGAATGCACTAATTTACATGCCTCTTGTTGTACCCCTGCTATCAAATTCATACTCATGCCTAGGGCTTAAATATATAGTGAGGATTTAAAAATAGTAATCAGCTAATTTTTCTGAATGTATAGATTGGTAGAATACAGCAGCTATTAATTAAACAGAATAAAACAAAAAGGCAGCTTACTATATCCCAATAATTTAAAATAAGAGGAAAGTTGCCAAAATATGAAGGGACAGTGGGCTTGGCTTTCTTTACTTAGCCAAGAGAGTTACGCCTGGCCTGGATTGCTCCCTTCCGTGCTCTTGACATCTACCACACACAGATACCGACACATCTTGTTGGCTCACGCTGAACTGGTTATCCACAGAGATGATAATATGTGACCTTTTTCCTTAGCATTTTAGTATGGAAATTTTCAACCATAGAGCAAATTTGAAAGAATTTTCCCTTGAACTTCTGGCATACTCAGCACCTAGGTTTCGGATGCAAATTTATCCAGCTTACACCATAGGAAGAGGTTTTTTTGTTTGGTTGGGTGGGGGGGGGTTGTTTTTGTTTTTACTATGTCACCCTCGGTAGAGTGCCATGGTGTCACAGCTCACAGCAACCTCAAATTTTTGGGCTTACGCAATTCTCTTGCCTCAGCCTCCCAAGTTGCTGGGACCACAGGTGTCTGCCATAATGCCCAGCTATGTTTTGGTTGCAGTCATCATTGTCATTTTGCTGGCCCGGCCGGGCTCGAACCCACCAGCTTCCATGTATGTGGCCAGCACCTTACTCACTGAGCTACGGGCGCTGAGCCAGGAACAGTGTTCTTGATTGATCTTCAGCTTCATCTCTGAGTCATCACACAGGCCCACTGTGATGCTTATTATTGTTTGAGTTCTTGCGATGGATGCTGAAAATTTACTACACTGTAGGCAGAGACAGGTGATGAGCAACTGATTAGGTGCAGAACCCAACGAAGAAAAGCAAAGAATCCCTTTGTGTATTTTGCATGTTATTACTGGTAAACTCTCTGACCATGCTTATGATCAATAATCTCTTGGTGGCTCAGCGCCTGTAGCACAGTGGTTATGGCATCAGCCACATACACTGAGGCTGGCAGGTTCAAACCCCACCTAGGACAGCTAAACAACAATGACAACTGCAACAAAACATAGCCAGGCATTGTGGCAGGTGCCTGTAGTCCCAGCTACTTGGGAGGCTGAGGCAAAAGAATCACTTAAGCCCAAGAGTTTGAGGTTGCTGTGAGCTATGATGCCACAGCACTTGACCAAGGGAGATATAATGAGACTCTGTCTCAAAAAAAAAAAAAAATCTCTTGGTGGTAAAAGTTTTGAAAGGATATCAAGGTTTTAACATTTGCACATCAAGCTAAAACTTCTTTTTTTTTTTTTTTTTTTTGTAGAGACAGAGTCTCACTTTGCTGCCCTCAGTAAAGTACTATGGTGTCACAGCTCACAACAACCTCCAACTCCTGGGCTTAGGCGATTCTCTTACCTCAGCCTCCCAAGTAGCTGGGACCACAAGCGCCCACCACAAGGCCCAGCTATTTTTTGTTGCAGTTTGGCTGGGGCTGGGTTTGAACCCGTATATGGAGTCAATGCCCTACCCACTGAGCCACAGGCACCACCCAAGCTAAGACTTCTTAAAACTCTTTTCCTCCCTTAATTTCACTCTTTCTGCTTCTCACACTGGATAATGGAACACGATGGACCTCACATGGTGCATAAAGGGAGATGTGCTCTCACATGCACTGGTTAAGTAATCCCAAGAGCACTTGAACTTCTGTTCCCGCAATACTCTCCCCCACCCCCTGTAGCAACCATCTGAGCATGGAGATGACGTTTATAGACATCTCAGCCTTCTCTCTTTGGAAAATCATCATTAACCTCACAGAGATACTGGCTGTGTTGCACAGATGACCCATACCGTGAATCACAGCTGTGAAAACCATTGCCCACCTGGTTAGGTGTAGAGAAGGATTTTCATGATTGGAATTGTGTCCCCCACTCTGCCTTCCAAAACGTGATGAAATTCTAACTCCCAATACTTCAGAATGTGACCTTATTTAAAAATAGGGTCTTTGTAGATTTAAACCAGGTAAGATGAGGTCTTCTGAGTGCTAGTTCAATATGACTGGCATCCTTATGAAAGAGGAAATTTGGAGACAAAGACAGACATTCAGATAAGTAGAATGTCATGTGAAGGTAGAGATTGGGGTGATGCAGGCACAAACCACCAAAAACCACAAGAGAGGCCTGGAGCAGACTCCCCCTCACAGCCTCAGAAGGAGCCAACCCAGCCAACACTTCCATCCCAGATTTCCAGCCTCCAGAACTGTGAGACAACAAATTTCTCTTGTTTAAGCCACCTAATCTGTGGTACTTTGTTACAGGAGCCCCAGCAAACTAACGTGGAAATGTTGGCAGGAACTCAGAGGCTTTGAGAATATCATATGTAAGGCCAGGAAAAGAATCAATCAGAGAAGATATAATTGTACAACTTTCCTTCTAAATGTTGTACTAGCATCCTGAAGACTGTTTTTAAAATTAAAAATGTTAAATTTTTTGAGACAGAGTCTCATTATGTCGCCCTTCATAGAGTGCCGTGGCGTCACAGTTCACAGCAACCTCAAACTCTTTGGTTCAAGCAATTCTCTTGCCTCAGCCTCCCAAGTACCTGGGAGCACAGGCACCCGCCACAGCACCCGGCCATTTTTTGTTGCAGTTATCCAGTTGTTGTTGTTTAGCTGGCCCAGGTTGGGTTCAAACGTGCCACCCTCGGTGTATGTGACTGGCACCATAACCACTGTGCTACAGGTCGTGAACCTAAAAATATATTTTAAAGTAAGATTCAGAGACCTTCTGATGGTAGCTATTTTGTTATCTCTTTGGCATTTGTAGCTCATTTTGGTTTTATCTAAACGTGTGAATGTGTGATATTTTCTCATAAGAATAAAGAGTAAGGCTCGGCGCCTGTGGCTCAAGCAGCTAAGGCACCAGTCACATACACCTAAGTGGCAGGTTAGAATCCAGCCTGGGCCTCCCAAACAACAATCACAGCCCCACCCAAAAAATGGCCGGGCGTTGTGGCAGGCGCCTGTGGTCCCAGCTACTTGGGAGGCGGAGGCAGGAGACTTGCTTGAGCCTAGGAGTTGGAGGTTGCTATGAGCTGTGATGCCACGGCACTCTACCCAGGGGGATAGCTTG
>CAUYQV010172852.1:0-50923 GCA_963574575.1 Galagoides demidoff | reverse complement strand
AGTACCATGGTGTTTTAATCACTATCAATTTATAGTATAGTCTGAGGTCTGGTAGTGTAATTCTTCCTACTTTGTTTGTATTTCTGAGTAATGTCTTGGCTACTGGAGGTTTTTCCTGACTCCTTATTAAAAAAATATTATTTTTTCGAGATCTTTAAAGTATGACAGTGGAGTTTTAATAGGAATTGCATTAAAATTGTATATTGCTTTGGGTAGTATGGACATTTTAACAATGTTGATTCTTCCCAGCCATGAGCATGGTATGTTTTTCCATTTGTTAACATCTTCAGCTATTTCTTTTCTTAGTTTCATAGTTCTCTTTATAGAGATCTTTCACATCCTTTGTTAGGTAAACTCCCAAATATTTCATCTTCTTTGGCACTACTGTGAATGGAATAGAGTCCTTGAATATTTTTTCAGCTTGACTATTGTTAGTATATATAAAGGTTACCGATTTATGAGTGTTGATTTTATAACCTGAGGACACTGCTGTATTCCTGGATCACTTTTAAGAGTTTTGTAGTAGAGTCCCTGGTGTTTTCCAGATATACAATCATATCATCTGTGAAGAGTGAAAGTTTGATCTCTTCTGACTCTATATGGATACCCTTGATTACCTTTTCTTCTTGAATTGCGATGACTAAGACTTCCATTACAATGTTAAAGAGCAATGGAGACAATGGGCAACCTTGCCTGGTTCCTGATCTGAGTGGAAATGATTTCAATTTAACTCAATTCAATACAATATTGGCTGTGGGTTTGCTATAGATGGCCTCTGTCAGTTTAAGAAATGTCCCTTCTATACCAATTTTCTTAAGTGTTCTGATGATGAAGGGATGCTGGATATTATCAAAAGCTTTTTCTGCATCAATTGAGAGAATCATATGGTCTTTGTTTTTTAATTTGTCTATGTGATTAATTATATTTATAGATTTATGTATATTGAACCAGCCTTGAGACCCTGGGATAAAACCCACTTGGTCATGGTGAGAAAAGGGAACACTTCAACACTGCTGGTGGGAATGCAAACTAATATGTTCCTTTTGGAAAGATGTTTGGAGCACACTTAGAGATCTAAAAATAGACCTGCCATTTGATCCTACAATTCCTCTACTAGGTATATTCAGAAGACCAAAAATCACACTATAGCAAAGATATATGTACCAGAAGGTTTATTGCAGCTCAATTCATAATTGCTAAGTCATGGAAGAAGCCCAAGTGCCCACTGACCCATGAATGGTTCAATAAATTGTGGTATATGTACACCATGGAATATTGTGCACCTTAAAGAAAGATGGAGACTTTACCTCTTACAGGTTTACAGGGATGGAGCTGGAACATATTCTTCTTAGCAAAGTAGCTCAAGAATGGAAGAAAAAGTATCCAATGTACTCAGTCTTACTATGAAACCAATCTATAGCTTTCTTATGAAAGGTATAACCCAATTATAGCCCAAGAAGGAGAAAAAGGAGGGGGGAGGATGGGTACAGGGAGAGTAATTGGTGGGATCACACCTACTGTGCATCTTACAAGGGTATATGTGAAATTTACTAGGTGTGGAATACAAATGTCTTAACACAATAACTAAGAAAATGTGGTGAAGGCTACGTTAATCAGTTTGATGAAAACATTTCAAATTGTATATAAAACCAGCACACTGTACCCCATGATTGCATTAATGTACACAGTTATGATTTAATAAAAATAAATAAAGAAAAATAAATGAAAAATAATCTATTACTATTTTTTTTTTTTTTGAGACAAGAGCCTCAAGCTGTCCCCCTGGGTAGAGTGCCATGGCATTTCAGCTCACAGCAACCTCCAACTCCTGGGCTCAAGGGAGTCTCCTGCCTCAGCCTCCCAAGTAGCTGGGACCACAGGCACCCGCCACAACGCCCGGCTATTTTTTGGTTGCAGCCGTCATTGTTGTTTGGCAGGCCCGGGCTGGATTTGAACCTGCCACCTTGGGTGTACATGGCTGGCGCCTTAGCCACTTGAGCCACAGGTGCCTAGCCTATTACTATTATTTTTTAATTCCCACAAAGGAAAGCCCTGGGGTAGATAACTTTGCTAGTGAATAATCAAACATTTAGAGAATTAACTTCAATTGTCTACAAATTCTTCAAAAGAAACATTTCTTCATGTATTCTATGAAGTGAGAATTACAGGGTATCCCAAAGATCACCCCTGAAGTCTCTATACAGGGGAGAAATGGGAAATTGTACCTTTATTTACAAAATATGCATTATAAAGTTTTACAAAGTATTTATAAAATATTCTCTACATTTGGCCACTAGGTAGAGATGACAGTTGCACAACTTTATGACTATACTAAAACCAATAAATTGTATTCTTTAAAAGGGTGAATTTTATAGTATGTGAGTTATATCTCACTTGGCAAAAACATGGTAAAGTAACTTCATGTTGATTTCCTACATAAAGTAGCTACTACTAAAAGGCATTTTTATTCTACAGAGGTCTTTCAAATATTGTTAAAATTAGCATGAAATTTGACTTATGGTGAAAAGATAGATCAATAGAGCAAACATAATAAAAATAATCGTCCATATAACAGATTTTAAAGAATTCTTAACCTTTGATTTATCATTAGGACTTCTGATTGTAAAATATTTTTAAAGTAAAAATTAGATCAGTTATTCAAATATATGCAGTATAGAAAAACTAGCAAAAGAAACTAATTTAAATTTATGTAACATTGAAAAAGAGAAAAACTACCTACTTGCAAACTAACAAAATAATGAAAACAGGCAATGATCATCAATGGATACCAAACTATCAGGCCAATGTCCAATGCGGAACTTGATGATGGATCAAGCTGACAACTCCCAAACACTTAGCTTTCCTAATATCCCTAATATGGAACCAAGCAGATGTTACATGTCTCTTGATGGATATAAGGAACTAGTGAGATTTCTGCACCATTCATGAAGCATTTTTGCAAAGGTATACCTATGTGCATATATACATATATTACTTAAATTTCAATCTAACTACCAGTCTGTAGAAGATAATGGGGATAGAGGAACAAGGTAACCAAAGGAAGGATGAAATCAGCCAAATTAGACTGTGGGTATTTTACAGAGAAAAATAACACAGACTCTTTAATAAATAAATTCATTAAAAGGTGGGGCACGCTGACCCATGTCTGTAATCCTAACACTCTGGGAGGCCAAGCGGGTATATTGCTTGAACTCAAGGGTTAGAGACCAGCCTGAGCCAAGAGCGAAACCTCATCTCAAAAAAACAGCCCAGTGTTGTGGTGGGCACCTGTCTTCCCAGATATTTGGGAGACTGAGACAAGTGAATTGCTTGAGCCCGGGTATTTGAGGTTGCTGTGAGCTATGACACCATAGAACTCTACCCAGGTGTCTGTCTCAAAAGGAAATAAATAAAAAAATAAAAAGAAAGGAAGGGAAACTATGATAAATAAAGAGAGACTTATAAATCATATAATTTATCCACTAAACTTGGACACTTTTAAAAGTAAAAGGAAGTTCTATTAAATAATTATACCAGAGAACTGAAATGAACTGGGACAACTCTACTCAAACTGGTGATCAAGGGCAAGGGCTTTCTTTTTCTTAACATCTTTTTATATTTGTGTATATTTCTTTGAAATAAGATCTGATCAGGGAATTTGAACAGACAGGGTCTAATTATTAAATGATATTAAAATAATCATTGCCAACTATCATGAGTGATAATGACACTGTGACTAGATTCTGTAAAAAAAGTGTCTATCTAATAAAGATATATACTAAAGCGTTTACAGGTAAGATGGTATGTCTGTGTTTTGCATTAAAATACTAGTGGGATGCTCTGGTTTTTCTGTACAATAAATCTTTCACTTTTTAAAATGCTAGCAGTGGTGGGGACAGGAAATGTGGAGAAATACACAACAATATTGGTAAAACGCTGATAAATACTGAAGCTATGTGATGGGCTCATGCGATTCTTTATAGACTTTTTTAGATAAGCTGAAAATGTTTATAATATAAAGATTCTTAAAATGGTTAGTATCCCCCACCATGGCAGAGGTACTTCTGGCTGACTCCCTTATGATGACAGATGCACTCCCACAACTCTTACTTGCCAAAAAAACATTGGTTAGGGTTAGTCATAAAATAGAAATCTCAAAGGGAAATCTCTAAAGAAGAAACAGCTGGTTTAGCTCAAAGGAAATGTAAAATCAGTTTTTGACTTTCCCACTGAGAGATGCTCTCACAGAGTATCTTTTCTGGACTCACAGTGGGCGGTTACAGTGCATGTGGGTACAGAGATTTGTGAGACCTCAGTAAGGTTCACAAAGCTTTCAACATGAAACTGACTCAGCAGCTCCAATCTAAGATTATTCTCTGTTCTTAGCAAAAAGTCATAATTTTAACTCTCTTTTTTTTTTGGCCAGGGCTGGATTTGAACCCACCACCTTCAGTATATGGGGCCAGTGCCCTACTCCTTTGAGCCACAGGCGCTGCCCCATAATTTTAACTCTTGCCAGACCTAAAATAAAATTTATTTACATGGCACAAGAAATTACAAAAGCTATTTTTTTTTTCTTGAGACGGAGCCTCAAGCTATCCCCCTGGGTAGAGTGCTATGGCATCACAGCTCATAGCAACCTCCAACTCCTGGGCTCAAGCGAGTCTCCTGCCTCTGCCTCCCAAGTAGCTGGGACCACAGGTGCTCGCCACAACGCCCAGCCATTTTTTTTTTTTTTTTGGTTGCAGCCATCATTGTTTGGCGGGCCCGGGATGGGGATTCAAACCCGCCACTTTAGGTGTATGTGGCTGGCGCCTTAGCTGATTGAGCTACAGGCGCCGAGCCCACAAAAGCTATTTCTAAGTGAAGTCTCTCTCACCATCAAATGAGTGTCTATTTTAACTACGTATGTTAAGTATAATTTTTTTTAATTTGGAAAAGTCCTTAAACATTGTTATTATTATTAAATTTTAAACCTTTTTAATTTTGTGAAGGCAAAAAGTGGAAACCAAATAAACACATGTGTATGTATATAGAAAATTAAAAGAAAATTGCTCTTAGTATACATAGGCCCAAGCTTAAACATTATCTAAATAATTATTCATCTTTATCTTAAAATTTTAGACGAAGAAAAGTATGCAGCTAGACTTTTATAATGTCTTAATCTTTAAAGCATGTCTCTTAAATATTTTGTACCTTTCTCTTATTTAGACCAGTTAAACAAATTACAACTTTTTTGAGACCCTGGTCCAATTGTTCATGGTTTTCAAATGCAATATAACAAAATTTAGGAAATTTAACATTATTTTTTAAATATACATCTATCAGATTCCATTTCAGACAATGGCATTTGTAGAAAATTAAATTTCTCCTGAAGGCTTTTTCTTATCAGAGATATATAATATCAATGCAAATCAAATTAAATATAATAAATATGAAATACAGTTTGCACGGAACAAAGAGATTCAAATTAAAAGGTATTTTATGTCCATCATTAAGTTTGCAAATCATGTGTTATGAATGAACTTCTACCTTCTAACTAATTGTTTTCAAAAGTAGACTTATGCTGCTGGGCATGGTGACTCAGACCTATAATTCCGGTACTCTGGGAGGCTGAGGTGGGTAGACTGCCTGAGCTCAGGAGTTCCAGACCAGTCTAAGCAAGTGCAAGATCCTGTCTCTAAATACAGCTGGGTGTTGAGGCAGGCACAGCTACTTGGGAGGCTGCCTATGAGTCCCAGCTACTTGGGAGGTGGAGGCAAAAGGATCGCTTGAGCCCAAGAGTTTGAGGTTGTTGTGAGCCATGACGCCAGGGCACTCTACCCAGGGCCACAAAGTGAGACTGTCTCAAAAAATAAAGTAGACTTATGGCAGTGAGGTACATACCATAAATTTTGAGTCATATCATAGAAAGTCAAGTCATACCTTCCTACGGGAAAAAACTCTCCTGAATAGGTTATTTACAGTAGATTTGTCCCCACATCCCCGAGAGAAAAACTGTGTTAATGTAAAGTTAGTGAATCTGTACCAGGTAGAGTCAGAGTCAGCCCAAGAACAAACTTGGTTAACAATAGGTTATTTCAATGAGCAGCATAAATACCTCTGTAAGCTCAGCAAACTCTTTTTTTGTAGCTGGTGGAACTCTTTTTTGTCTGCTGGTGCAGAGAAAAATAGACTAAAGAATGAAGTATAATATTAAAATAATTTTAGAACCAATTGTGATCAAAGTAACTATTGCATGATTTCAGGGTAGCATGTTAAGCTTCCTATGTTATATAGGAATAGCATAGCAAAGGAATATTAAAAGTGAAACTTTCTCAAAGTGAAGGTTCAGACTTCTTGCAAAGTAAAGTTTAAAAAGTAAACAAAAAATATTAGCAATTCAGATGCACTAAATATATTTAACTGCACACCCTTACTGTCCTAAGTTTCTGTTCTTAGAAAATAATGTATAACCATAGTAAGTAATTTCTTGTGATATAACCTGGTAAAAATGGAAGCAGTTTTGATCACCATTGTGGAAATAATGGAATAGGAGTAAAAATTAGTTTTATTACTTTTTATTTTGGCAGAGACAGAGTTTCATGTTTTCGCCCTTGGTAGAGTGCTGTGGTGTTACACAGCTTACAGTAAACTCCAACTCCTGGGCTTAGGCGATTCTCTTGCCTCAGCCTCCAGAGTAGCTGGGATTACAGGCGCCCACCACAATGCCTACCTATTTTTTTGTTGCAGTTTAGCTAGGGCCAGGTTTGAACCTGCCACCCTCAGTATATGGGGCTGGCACCTTACCCACTGAGCCACAGGAACTGCCTAAATTAGTTCTATTTCTATAGAACCTTTAGCAGTGGTTTTCAACCTTCCTAATGCTGTGGCCCTTTGATACAGTTCCTGTGGGTCATGACTCACATGTTGAGAACCTAGCTTTATAGGCCCTGCATTTTTATGTTTGCAACATAACATATTAAGGTTCTTCACAAAGGGACTCCAAAGTTTCTCACCATACTTACTGTTTCAGATACTGCAACATGGAAGTGGTATCAATATTTAATAATGTGGTGGCCAGGCACATAAGACCTGTCACTTGTAGCACATGGCCACACAAATAATTTTGATTATGGTATAGTTGAAGACATGTGGGTCCAGACACTTAAAGACTTCTAGTAAACTCCTAATTAATGGCTAAACTCTCTGAGCATACAAAATGTTAAGCAATAAAATCATGTCAAAGTATTCATTGTAGCAAATACAACTTCTTACTACCTAACTGTGAAGCAGGCATTTTGATCCTCATTTTATAAAAGTAAAAATGCAGCCTCAATTCCTTTCCTTCAAACCAAAGAAAAGCCTACCAGTAGCCCCAAAGAGGGCAGAGGCCATAGTTTTCACTTACTCTTCATTCAGGGCACACCGACGACTGGTGAGTGTGCCATATTTCCTCAGTGTCTCAGTGAGCTCCGAGTAGAGTTTGTCAGCCAGCGGCAGTGGGATTCCTTCCCACACCAGGATGAGAATCACAATCACGGCAGCCTCACAGGTGTGGCCGGCTCTCTCCCGCACAAAACACAGTAGCTTCTCCTCACTGCAACTTCTGCGAACCACCTGTGTGGATAACCATTTCATTCAAACACCCCCACCCCAAACAAAACAAGGGTCACTTGCAGCAGACAAGAGCTCTGATTTATATATGCATTTTTTTTTTTTTTTGCATGGGTTACAATTAGGGCAACATTTATCAGCACGTGGCAATTTGGCTTTTTCTGAGCATCTAGTAAGTGGGGCTTACCCTGGTGTCAGAATAGGAAGAGCTACAAATCTATTCCTTAATGTTTAGCAGACTATGACAGTACAATGGGGGCAACGACATGCTACCTGCATTAAGGCGATAGCCAAATGAAAGACATATAAGTCTTAGTTAAAAGTTTTCATATATCATAAAGATTAAGTATTGCTTCTTCACATTGCAAGAAGAATTAACCTTTTAGCAGGCACTGGAATGGATGATCTCCTCACCATTAAATTCTTCAAGGTCTTTCAATTAAAGTTCATTCATAATTTAAAAACTAGACTGGGCACAATGGCTTATACCTGTAATCCTGACACTCTGGGAGGCTGAGACAGGGGGATCCCTTGAGCTCAGGAGTTCAAGACTAGTCTGAGCAAAAGTGAGACCCAGTCTCTAATAAAAAAAATAGAGAATATTAACTGGGCCTTGTGGCAGGCACTTGGGAAGCTGAGGCAGGAGAATCACTTGGACCTGGGAGTTTGAGGTTGCAGTGAGCTAGGACCAGGTAGCCTGGGCAACAGAGTGAGGTTCTGTCTCAAAACAAAACAAAACCAAAAAAAAAAAACCCTAACCTGCCTTCTTAGAAATAACACATGATAAAAAATATAGGCAATTGGGCGGCACCTGTGGCTCAAGGAGTAGGGCGCTAGCCCCATATACTGGTGGTGGTGGGTTCAAGCCCAGCCCCAGCAAAAAAAAAAATATATATATATATATACACACACACACACACACACACACACAGGCAATGTTTCCCTCAACTGGCATGACTTTTTGGTCTGCATAACCCAATTCTCAGGGTTAGACTTATAAACAGAAATACTCATGATTGAAGACCAAAGGCCTTGTCAAGTCACACTTACCCATTTAGCAATAGGACATCCCTGAGAACTCTTGCCTTCTTTACCAGTATAGATGACTCTTTCAATCCTAATTGCTTTACCCTTCTGTCCAAACCTTAAAGAAACCCACAGAAACACACACACATACAATTATTAGCAAATGAATTCCAGAGGCAATTAAATTATCTGAACATTTGAGCATAATTTTATTCTATGACCACATCTTGAGAAACGGTTTATTTTTTTTAAACAAGTCTATACCAAGTAAAGTGGATAATAGTTTTTAAGCCTTGTTTTCCTTCATATCAAAATATAATGAAGTATTTATAAATCATATATTGGGTAAAAACGGGGAAAGTTTATTTTTATACACAGTTTCACAAAGCACAAAATTTAAGTTTGCTAAATTCAATTTTTTAAAACATATTATTTGATTTTAGTCCTTTGCTCAATTTAGATATTTTAAAATGTAGGGAGTCATAATAGATTTTAGTTAGGGTTGTTTTTCAAAGAATCTCTCAACATTTTTTAAAAAGGGGGCTGGCAAATTGTATCCAGCCATTTTGAAAATCTAGAATGGTTCTAGAAATAGGCTATATTTTCCTTTGTGACCAAAGCATTACTTACAAAAAAAAAAAAAAAAAAAGGCACTTAGGGAAATTCACTGTTTCTGTCAGTCCACTAGATGATGATTTAGTGAATTTCTACAGGCTAGTTTAGAAATGAATAATTTGGAAATGGAGCAAGAATGATACTCAGTGTTTCATTGCTGCCCAGATGTATCCTAATGTATTTTAATAATAACACTGCCTACCTCTTAGTGAAAACGCACCCTAGTAGGATAACAGCTCAGAGCTGTAGATATCTATATGAAAGGCCCTCTCTGCATTGATAATCTCGCTCTTAAGAGTCGTCTACATGCAGGTGCAACTGTGTAGATACAGGCAAATACTGCATACCTGTGATTGATAGTAAAAAAAAAAAAGGCAGCTGTAAACAGAACCTCTCTAATCCACATTATCACACTTGCTCTCCGTTCGTGGTAGGAGAAATCTTCCTTAGTGGTAACTACTCACAATGCTAGACAAATTTAACTCAGCAGTTCCTTTCTCAAACGACACCTCACCCTTTTCCTCTTTGACATTTTATCATCAAGTAGGAAAGCCAGAGAGGGACCTCTCTTTGCAGCCTACGCCAGCACCCTTGCGCCTGGCAGGCTGGTTAGTTGATTCGCGTTCACATTTCCTGGCATCCATCTCAAAGTGGGCAGCCTGTGCCAGTTAGCAGACTATTAGTCCTGTCAAATATTGTGACTCTCTGGTGAATAGCACAGTGTGTAGTGTTGGCAACCCTAGAATAGCTAAGCCTACTAATAATTACTCGATTTACAATTGTTTACTGCTTTGTGTGTGAAGGCTGGAAAAATTCTGACATATACAAAAGGATAAACGTTGATCTGCCCTGTGCCTTTGCATTAATTACCTTTCTTCCATGATTTCTCTAATAGCTGCCACATTAGGACCTGCTCCTAGATGGGTATAAAAAGGACCTTCATCTTTTTCAATAATTTGCTCTGTTGAGATAATAGAAGATTATTATTTTAGACCTCAATTATACTAAATATAAAGGCTACATCCACAAAGCTTATCCCCCAACTGCACATTAAGGGCCCTAAAAGTGACTTTAAAAATTTTTTTCTTTAAATTGAGTCAACTGATGGACTGATCTATTAGAAAATGTGCAATAATATACTTAAGTATATGTACATGCTGGCTATTGATAAAAATAAATGACATTTCAGATATGGGATAAAAATTATTTGAAACCAGGTAAGTGCAACAAAACAAAGAAAACAGTGAGGGAATCAGAATGTTTTATATGTAGTATTGACTACAACCCAATTTTTATAACTGAAAAAAATTTTTAAAGCTAATCAGAAGCCTGCCTGCCACATGGATGTTAAAAGACGTAAAATTTCCTGTTTGATTCCACCCCCAGACTATGGCAGATTTATTGTCAAGGACTCTTATCTTCTTATTTCCCCACAACATTTAACTACTCTGTTTTGAAAATAGGAATATTCAATCCAGACCCATATTTGTATGCAATGTGGAGCAATTTATAATGAGTGAAAATCCTAGAGAGTCGGGTAAAAAGAAGGGGCTGTTGCAAAGTACCAAAGATGGAAAAGTGGAAAGACAGGATTAGGACGATCAGAGAAATAAGGAAGATGATTATAACTTACCAAATGTTATCTAAGACATGGGCACTTTAGCCCTCACTTTAGTGAGACAACTTAATAACCACACATAAAGAGGGGCGCTGTGGTCTTCCCTCCCTGCTCCTACGAAGCGTGGGGTATCTCACTGCCACAAGGACAATGTGGGGGGACTGGGCCATTAGTCACACTCATTTAACATTTGTTTGAATGTCTTTTACTATATCCATGCTTCTTTCTACCTACATAGTTAGAAAGAAGTTCTTAATTACAGATATATGTATGTATATAGATTTATGTATGTATATGTGTGTATATATATATATATATGTAGACATTATCAGCAAAACGGTTTCCCTATTTCTACAGATCCATCATACATCCTAAATTTTAACAAAAGGCTGTTTGTTTAAAAAAAAAAAGATATAATACAGGCATACCTCATGTGAGTGCACTTCGCAGTTACTGCATTTTTTACTCATTGAAGGTTCGTGGCAGCCCTACAGGCATCGTTCTTGTAAACCTGAAGCATGTGCTTACTTCATGGCTCTGTGTCACACTTGGTAATTCTCCAAGTACTTCAGAATTCTTCATTATGACTGTATTTGTCATGGTGATCTATGGTCAGTGGTCTTTAGTATGACTATTGTAGTTCTTTTGAGGCATCATAAACTATGCCCATATAAGATAGAAAACTTATTTGATAAATACTGTGTGTGTTCTGCCTGTTCCAACCACCCACTCCTCCTCTTTACCTCTTTCTTCAAGGTTCCCTAATCCCTGAGACACAAAAATATTGAAATTAGGCCAATTACTAACCCTACAATGGCCTCTGAGTGTTCCAGTGAAAGTCACATGTCTCTTTACTTAGAAATGACTTCTCTTGGTGAGGAAGACATGTCCAAAGATAAGCTGACAGCCAGACTTCCTGTGACATGCAGTTAGCCATGGGGTGAATGGACAGAAAAGTTCTTGAAGGAAATTAGAAGTGCTATTCCCGTGAATACACACATGATAAGAAATTCTAACAGCCAGTCTTATTGCTCATAGAAAGTTGTAGTGGTCTGAATAGAAGATCACACCAGCCATAGCATTCTTTTACACCAAAGCTTAATCCCGAGCAAGGCCCTACTGCCCTTCTATTATGTAAAAGCTGAGAGAGATGAGGAAGCTGCAGAAACAAAATTGGAAGCTAGCAAAGGTTGGTGGATAAGGTTTAGACAGAGGCTTAAGCTATCACCTCAGTAGAGTGCTGTAACATCACAGCTCACAGCAACCTCAAACTTTTGGGCTTACGCAATTCTCTTGCTTCAGCCTCCCAAGTAGCTGGGACTACAGGGCACCTGCCACAACGCCCAGCTATTTTTTTCTGTTGCAGTTGTGATTGTTGTTTTAGCTGGCCTAGGCCAGGTTTGAACCTCCAGCCTCGGTGCTAGCCTCGCCACCCTACCCATTGAGCTACAGGCACCGCCACTGGATGAGGTTTAAGTAAAGAAGAAGTCATCTTCACAACATAAAACAGCAAGTGCTAGTGTAGAAGCTACAGCAAGTTATCCAGAAGATGGAGCTAAGATCACTGAGACAGGTGGCCACACCAAACAACTCATTACCAACGCAGCTGACACGGCCTTCCATTCCACTAGAAGACAACACCAGCTAGAACATTCATGTCTATAGAAGAGAAGTCAACACCTGGCATCAAAGCTTCACAGGTCAGGTTGACTCTTGTTAGGGGGTCAGATAGTTGATCATTCTAAATGAGCAGAAGCCAATGCTCATTTGCCATTCTAAAAACCCCAGAGCCTTTAACAATTATCCTAAATCTCCTCTGCCTGTGCTCTATAAATGGAACAACAAAACCTGATGACAGCCTATCTGCTACCCACCAGGCTTTACCGAATATTTTAAGCCCACTGTTAAGAACTACTACTCAGAAACTACTTCTATCAGCACATTATTACTCACTGACAGTGCACCTAGTCCGATGGAGAACCCAAGAGCTCAGATGGATGTGTACAAGGAGATTCATGTTTTCATGTCTGCTAATATGACGTCCATTCTAAAGCCCACAGATGGAGGAGTAATTTTGATTTTCAAGTCCTATTACTTAAGAAATACATTTTTTCCAGGTATGGATGCGATAGATTCCTCTAGTGAACATAGGCAAAGTAAACCAAAACCTTCTGGAAAGGATTATGTTAGATCCTATTAAGAACATTCATGACTCATGGCAAGAAGGTCAAAATATCAACATTAACAGGAGTTGATTCCAATTCTTATGGATAACTGCAAAGAGTTCAAAACTTCGGTAGCAGAAGTAACTGCAGATGTGCTGGGAATAGCAAGAGAACTAGAATTTAGAAGAGGAGCCCAAAGATGTGACTGAATAGCTACAACTTCCTGGTAAAAACAGACGAGGAGCCGCTTCTTATGGATGAGCAAAGAAAGTGGGTTTCCTTAGAGGGGATCTACTTGTGGTGAACACTCTGTGAACACTGTTGAGATGACAACAAAGAATTTAGAATACTACAAAGACATTGTCTATCAAGCAGCAACAAGTTTTGAGAGGATTAACTCCAATTCTGAATGAAGTTTTACCATGAGTAAAATACCATCAAACAACATTGCATTCAGTGGCACCTGTAGCTCAGGAGCCTAAGGTGCCAGCCATATACACCAGAGCTGGCAGGTTCGAATCTGGCCCGGGCCTGCTGAACAATGACAACTACAACCAAAAAATAGCTGGGCACTGTGGTGGGCACCTGTAGTCCCAGCTACTCGGGAGGCTGAGGCAAGAGAATCGCTTAAGCCTAGGAGTTTGAGGTTGCTGTGAGCTGTGATGCCACAGCACTATACCCAGGGGATAGCTTGAGGCTCTGTCTCCAAAACAAAAACAAAACAAAACAAAAAAAACAAACTCAACAACAACATTGCATTCTACAGAGAGAACATTCCTGAAAGGAAGAGTAAATCAATGCAGTGAAGTTCACTGTTATCTTCAATTGCCACAGCCACCACCTTTAGCAACCACCACCCTGATCGTCAGTAGCCATCAACATCCAGGCAGGACCTTCCACCAGCAAAAATATTATGACTCACTAAAAGCATATAGTCATTATTACCATTTTTTAGCAATAAAGTATTTTTTAGCTAAGAGGTATATGTACACCATTTCTCTAGACACTCTACAGCACACTGAGTTGAGTTCAGTACAGTACATTGCAGTATTTGCCTTATTGTGGTAATCTGTAGCCAAAGCCACAGGAACTCTGAGGTATGCCTGTACCATATTTTCTTTTTTAATGAAAAAGGTGATATTTTAGAGAAAATGGAATCAAAATATACATTAATCACAATGTTTCAAATGCATACATGGAGGAAGGGCAACTCTAAGAGCTTCAGCATTACCACTTCCCCAACGCACCAAGACTTAAGAAAATAATTTCCCAATTATCCCTAAATCCTGTAAAACTACTAATCATTTAACCCTGAATTTAAAAAAAATTAAAATTTCCTACATTAAATTGCATACAGCAGTTATTTTCTCATTTTAATAGATTTTTTTTTTACTGATTGTCTCTCCAGAGATAATTTGCAAAGAGTGAATAGATGGATTAACCTAAAAACTGATACATTCGGATGT
This sequence comes from Galagoides demidoff, assembly GCA_963574575.1. Taxonomy (NCBI): domain Eukaryota; kingdom Metazoa; phylum Chordata; class Mammalia; order Primates; family Galagidae; genus Galagoides; species Galagoides demidoff. Next base: position 36,437 of record CAUYQV010172852.1, on the reverse strand, counting down.
TCAAAGGTCTGAATGGAGGCAAAGATACACATGCACAATTGTTTGAATTTTTGGGAAAAAAAAATTGCAAGTAAATGAAGTTTTCTCTTGCACAGCACAAGCATCTGTAATTTAAGGACAAAAAAAATGTAAGCTTCAGATTTTTATGAGTCTTTACAAATTGCTGCCAGACTCAAGATTTAAAAAAAGAAAGAAAATCCCATATCTGAAGATAAATTTGCTAATTCTGGATAAACACCATGTGTCTCAGTGCATTCCTGGCACTTACCTACACATCTGCATGATGGGAAATCATATTGAGTCTTGACAGGTGTATCCAATAAATTTTTTATAGGAGTATCTAGTAATTTGGAAGGTGACTCTAAAAAATTATTGAGAACAGAACCAGCTGTTCTTTTGGTTGGTGTCTTTTCTGAAGAAGGAGTTGCTTGTTGCTGTAAAGCTGGGGTGTGGCTATCGAGTTCTGCAGCAGTGGTTTGTCTAGTTAAAACTGTGACTGGCCCTGACATTTCAACTTTCACTTGCTTCTGTGATTTGAGAGTAAGAGCCGTATGGTCAAATAAAGATTTAACCCGAAACTGCTTTAGATGCTGCTCCATGGTCTCGATAATGCTCTTTTGCTGCACATTGTCACAGCTTGGAGGTGAAATCTCTTGCTTCGTTATCTTTTCCCACATTTTGTTTTCTGGCTGTGCTGATAAGGGGTGCATGCAGGCATGGGGCTTGGAGCCAGGTTCGACCTTAATTGGCCTGTGTATCTGATTATGGCAAGACTCAGTGTGGGGTTGCTGTGTTTGCTGCTGTTCTTGCTTCTGTAAGAGGTGCCACCTTAGGGCGGCGTGCTTTTGAACGTCCTTCTGGGGAGGGGTCTGAATGTGACCCCCTCCCTGGTCAGGCACAGGAAAAGCATTTGCTTGGTTATGCATCAAGTACCTTTGCTGAGTGAATTGTACAGCTTGTTGATTAGACCTATCTTGGTTTCTACATTTGTATCCCTGTAGAACCGAAGCTTGCTGAGCCTTCTGCTCTTGTTCTCGAAAGCACCTATGAACATCTTGCTTTGGGGTCACATTATTTGGAAAATATTGCAGGTGATGCAAGTTTTGGGCCTTGTTTCCGACAAATAGTTCAGAATGTCTAGTCTGTTCTTTATTCTCTGGAACTAGGTGTGTATTGTTGGAACAAGGAATCTGCCCTTTGTTTGCACTTGATTTTAAGATTTGACTATAAGTGGAATTTCTACTATTCATATTTTGTACTTGCTCCAGTCTCATTTGGGTATTAATAATCTGGAAATCATTTGATTTTGAATACTGATTTTCTCCACGAAAGCATTCTTCCACTTTATTCTGGCCAAAGAATGCTCCTTCTCTTTGCGGATCATTGTTGCTTTGGGGATGATGAAAAGTCTGGAGCATTTGTTCTTTATTCTTCATTTGTAATTTTTGCCGCAGTTGCTGGTTTTGAGGGAGATGTGAATTCTGGGACAGGTGTGTTTGTGCTGCCTGCCTATGAGGCTTATGCTGCAAAAGGTGTGAGTTTGAAAATGGCTCAGTCTCTGAAGCCTGTTGATTCAAGTGCTGTTTTAACAATGGGGATGGGAGTTTCTCAGTTTGTGGGTCTGCTCTGCGTTGAAAATGAAATCTAGAAGCACACAGTGAATGCATGTGAGCCTCGGGCAAAGGGTCTGCCTTGGAGAAGTGTATCTGGTGTGAGGGTTTTTGGAACTGGAGATGCTGGTCCACCACACTTTGGGACTGCCCTTGATTCATCTCAGCTTGGTATATTGGTGACTTCTGCTCTAGCCGTCTTGTTTCATGGATGTAAGCTCGCCTTGGGAGTCCCCCTGGCATGTTGGAATTTCCAGTGTATTGTTTGGAGGTCATTTGATTGGAAGAGTTGGATTGATACTGAAGAGTCGAAGGCAATGATATTTCATTACGTTTCACATGGGATTCTGCCTGGTGAAAACGAGGGGCCTTCAATTCGATCCATCCCGGTTTCAGACAGTGCTGTGCTGGGAGCATGGGATTGTATGTTTGCTCCTTGTCATGACCCTTCGGAATCTCTTGCTCGTTGTGTCTCATCAGCTGCTGGCAGTGGTTCTGCAGACCTCCACTGCTACTGAAAATCGGTGGGTTATGCTTGACATGTCCTGAGACTGGTCTTATTTTTTCAGGACACAATGTCCCTGGAGTCCGCATGTCATTCTTGTTAACACAATTATTCTGAAGCCTTTCTGAAAGCATCAGAGAGGGGTTTGATCTGTGTGTAGCTGAAGTAGGACTCCGGGATGGTGGTGCCTCAGGGTGACCCTCTATTTTCACTTCCCTTAAAAGAGTCGTGTTGCTTTGGTTGGGGTATTGATGGGGTTCTTCTAAAACTCCATCATTCAGAGTGCGTTTTCCTTTAGAAGGAAGCTGAGGAACCAGTGGAAGAGGAAGAGGGGGAGAAAGAAGCAATTGTGATGGTGATGGTATGGTAGCGGCAGAAAAGGAATCCTTAGTGAACACTGAGCTTTGCTTGAAATAAGCACCATTCATTTCGTTTTGTTTTAAATACCGTTCAGAGCTGCCACCAGGAGCTTGCGAATTGCTGCTGGAACCTGAACGAAATTCTTCACCAGATACTAGCTTTGTGGTTCCTTGGACCTTACTGTTTTCTGCAGGAGATGGGCAAATCTCAAAAACTGATTTTTGTGGTTGAAGCTGTTCTGGTTTTTGAAAGGAACAGGTATCCAGCCTCGCAGCTGGTTTACTGGCATTATCAGCATCGCAGGCCTCAGTCACCGCTGCAGCTGGCTCTGGAGGCAGCTCCGAGTTCGAGGTCTGTGGAGAATTGATCTGCCCTGAGGTATGCGATGGGTGAGTGATCTCACAGGACAACTTATTAGTAGCCTGACTGTTAATGGCATTTATGTGAGATGTGGTTTTCTGCACCGCAATGGAAACACAATCTGGATAATATTGAGACAGTGTTTTTTCCAGGAGTTGACCATGTGTGTTTTCCATGGAAGAGGCAGAAACGGTAGCACCATTAGGCATTAGCACTTCCTTGTTTTTAAGAAGTAATACAAGGTTTTTGTCGTGGTAGTTAGCATTTTTCCCCTCCTGCTCATTCAGAATCTGAAGCTCTGGATTTTCAGACCCATGGCAGTTATGTGTTAGAAAACCGGTGAAATCTTTAACTGCCTTTTCTCGGGCTACAGAGCTCCCAGATTCTCTTTTACCATTCAAATCGGAGACATTTGGTTGACTGCTGCTTTCACCTGGATTTCTTTCTTGACTTGCCCCGAAGTTAAGCCTTTCTCCATTAGCCTTTTGGTCTTGTTTCAATTTCTTGTTCTGATGGAGCCCAAAGAGAGAAGGTTCACTGACTGTGCGTTTTATTCCTCCATTTTGCAAACACTTAGAATACCCTCTGCCTTCCTGTATAAAGTCGGGACTCCCACGACTATTCTGGCTTCCCTTCCTGTGGGGTATTCCATAATAACTTCCGAAAGACTGACACTTGCTTTCCCCATTGACTTCTGGATGAGGTCTCTCAGTTAATGGGCTTCCATTCTGGAGCTTTACAGCCAGAGGTTCTGTCTGGCACATGGGAGAAGGCGATGGTATCAAGAATGGACTTAGTCTGTTGCCCTCAACATGGTTGGTTCTATTCTGTTCCATCAGGCTTGCTTCGGGGCCATCCACAAGGCTGCCCTCTGGATGAATTCTAAAGAAGATAGAACAAAAATTAAAATGCATTAATCTATATGTAACACTAGTAAGACATCTTAGGGAATATTTGTGTCATAAATGATATTGGAATGCTCATTTTCATGTTGTACAGTAACAACAAACAGTTACTCAGGAAATGGTTATTAATATCTTCTTTGCAACTCTCAAATATTTGTGGTCACGGAGAACAAGGATGATCAAAATCACCAGCTAATGTGGTAAGTTCATACTGTATTAGCTCTTAGCATCAGCCCGCTTCCCAAATGATTCATTTTGTCAAAATACTGAGAACAATAAAGATGGCCTTTCTTTTTCTTTTGCTCAATTCTATCTGTTCTGCTTCCTGCATGTCTCCTGAATCATCTTATTGGCTGCCTTGTCACCCACATCTTCATCATCTCGCTTCATGATCTATTTCAGTAGCTTTTTCTGTGCTGGTTTCTCTCCTTGTCCACTCTGCCCTTTCTCTAGCCCTGTAAGGTTTCCTTCAATTTGTTATCAGAGGGAATGTTCTAGAATGCAAATCTGATAGCACACGCAGTGGTTCTCAACCAATCCCACTCAAACATACCTGAGATATAAGGACACTCCCCCGGGATTGTCAGTGTCCAGTGGGGGAGAGAAGGGGTGACAAAGTAGTTTATAGAATGCTCTTTTGAGGTGATTCTATGGTACTCTCTACCGGCTGGCTACCCACTTCTACCAAGAATTCCTAACTAACTGAAAAAGCTTTTCCTGTGCAGGTTATTACCATCCACTCATTCCACTGTTGTTCACAGCTTATATGCCAACAGTAACAGTTTATAAATACCCAAACACAGCGAGCCATTTCCGATCTCCATGCCTTTGTTTTTCTTTCTGCCTAGAATACCTTCTTAATCCCTTTGTTTGCCCAGTGACTTATGCAGACAGACCTCTAAACCTGTCTCAGATATCAGCTCCCTTAGGATTCTCTCTCTAAGACAGTGGTTTCAACCTTTCTAATGCCGTACCCTTTAATGCAGTTCCTGTGCGTCGTGAGAACCGCTGCTTTAAGAGCATTAACGACTCCCATCTCTATGCTGCTTCTGTATCTTGTGTATAGCCAAATACTGAACATACCACTCTTACTGTATTTTGTTTACGCTCTCACTGGCCCATAAATTGTCCAGCATAATGCCCTACTTTGTAATGTTTGTGCCGAGGACACAGAGAGCATCCAGAAACTTGACTGCTTATCTTAGGGTCATTCTGTCATTCATTCAAACTTTTTTGAGAGCAGCACTAATGCAGATTTCAAAGTCCAAACAACAGAAAAAAACAGAAGACATGGCACCAAAATATTTATATAATCCATCATGAGCCGACTGCTTCCCCATTCATGTTAGTCATGCCTTATTTTCCCACAGTTTTTCCTCATTATGTTTATTTAAGTATGTAAGTAAACAAAAATAAAATCAAGACTAGTTTCCTCTTGGGCTAAAAATAGGTCTATTAAAAGAGCCATTGGTTACTAAACAGGACAAATGGAACAGAGGCAGAAATCAGATAGAAAGATTGTAAAGAAACACTAAAGTTATTATTTGCCCATAAGAGGGTCAACAGAAAAACGGGAACAGTCAGTGAAGATTCAGTGAAGTACCTGAAGAAAAAGTCACGGCCTCAATACACAAAAGCCACAACCTGTCAGAAGCTTTGCTAGAATAGAATACTGTAGTTATAAGAAGATACTAGGAATAAAACTAAAAAGGAATGTAGAAGGCTTATTTTAATAAAACTTTTAAATAATACCAAGTAATATGCAAAACCAAACAGAAAACAAGTAAAAAAGCTGTAATATGTTCTTGGATGATTATCAAATTAATCCCTTCATTTAATATACTCTACATAAAAATGCTAGCAGAATATTTTGAGGAATAAAGTAAGCTAACTCTAAAATTCATGTGGGAGTAGAAACAAAATTAGGTAGAGCCAGGAATATTATGAAAAAGAATCATAATGGGGCCTGGATAAGGCAATATAGCCAAGTTAAAAAATATGAAAAAGTAACAAAAACTATTTAAAACAGCTTGTGCTCGTATATAACTAGAAAACAGTATTCATAAGATCAATGACATCAAGTCAAATGTTCAAAAAGTCATCCAAATACACAGGCATGTGGTGTGAGCTAATGATGGTATTTCAAATAATGATGTGATATTGGAACAACTTAGTAGTCGTCTGAAGAAATGACACAGTTGGATCCCTCCATTACACCTTACACCAAGATAAATTCTAGATGAACTCAATATTTAAATATAGAACACAAAACCTTAAAAAGCACTAAAAATAGTCTGAGAAAACTTTTAAAAGTAATCTAATGACTAAGTAATGTCTAAATAAATTCTTAGACACACAATCCAGAAGCCATAAAAGAGAAGATGGTTCATTAAATTCATGTGCAAAAGTAAACATATAAACCAAGTTAAAGTCACATGCAATTTTTCTTAATACATAGGACGCCTAGAAAAAGAAAACAACTACCAAATAGGAAACTGGTCAAAGCACATGGATAGCTCACAGAAAATGAAATGCAAATGTCTCTTAACTGTGTAAAAAGATGTCCACTATCACTCTTTAAAGACAATGCACATTATTATAAAATGCAATAAGATACAGTTTTATTCTTCTCAAATTGGAAAAGATCAAAAAGTTTAATACTACGCTATGTTGCCAAGCCTGTGGGAAAACAGATACTCTGTTGCATGAGTATTGGGAGTGAAAACTGATACAAACACCATGCAGGGCAATTTGGAAATATCTACAGCATTTCAAAAAACTTTTGACCTTCACTTTTAAGAATTTATCCAACATATGTATGGAGGATATATACACTGCATATGTATACATGTGTAAATGCGTGTATAAATGTGTGTTAAATGATGTATGCACAATCCTCTGTAACAGCAAAAGGTTAAAAACAACCTAAGTATTTATTAATAAGCATTGGGTTAAATAAATTATGGGATAGCCACATAATGTAATAACATGTAGCTACTAAAACATAAATGAGGCAACTCCTCTATTTTCGACTAATTAAATGAAATAAGGCAAACTGCAGAACAGCATTTGTAAGAATGCTACAACCAGGCGGCACCTGTGGCTCAAGGAGTAGGGCGCCAGCCCCATGTACTGGAGGTGGCAGGTTCAAACCCGGCCCTGGCCAACAAACTGGTCATAATTCTTTGTCTTTGAGAAAAGGAATGGGGCAGTGGGAGAAGACCACTGGGAGGGAGATTACTTTTGACTATTTGTCTTTTTTGTAACTTTCAGGCTTGAGTATTACTTAACTGACAGAAATTACTTAAATTAAAAGTTTTAATTTCTACTGGATAAAGGAAAACAAAGCAATGCACCTTCATTCCTGCTAGCCCTACTTCTTTCCAAATGTTAAGAGAGGAGCTGGATGCACAGCCCCTACTACAGCAATGACTGTCACATAGCTCTTGTGCCCTTAAAGTGTGTCTGCTCCAAATTCAGAGGTGCTGTGCACGCAAAGAAACACTGTATTTCAAGATCTGGTGTGAAAAAATGCACAATGCCTTAATTAAAAAAATTATTAATATGTTAAAATAGTACTGTTTTGAATAGACTGGTTAAAATAAAATACATAATTAAATTAATTTCATTGATTTCTATTTACTTGTTTTAATGTGAGTACTAGAAAGTTTAAAATTCCAGATGGGAATTTTATGTGCATGTGGAATTTTAATATATTTATATTTCTATTGAGCAGCTCTGAGCTAGACTAATACTCTTAATTGTTCATAACCCCTAATAAAGAAACTTTGTGTTCTATTATACAATCATGAAATCCAAAAATCAGGACAGTATTACTTCATAAAAATTAAGGAGTACAGAAATAAACCTAAATAAATCCTACAGAGACTGGGTCAAATAGCTTTCCAAATACCACATACAAATAAAGCTGTCTTTTGGCAATTGTAAAACTAATTTTCATGTAGACCAACCAAAAGATATTTTACATGTCCATGTGTGGACTTATGATAAGTATATAATTATATAAAACTTGCAGCCTCTACATACTTACATGTTGTGCTACTTAATTTTCTAGGAATAAAAAACTTTAAACATTTACTACATTACTCTCTTTTATGATCCTTTCCACATAATTTTGTACCTTCTTTAAAGTGTCAAGGGCAAAATCACAATACAAGGGTTTGCAAATCCTTTATGAGAATAATAACTCCTCAGAAGAAGTGAAGGTGACTTTAAGTGTATTCAATATGGGGTTTTAAACATAATGGCCATTTTAAAACGCTAATTTAAACTTATCAACTTATCTGTGACAGCAATTCCCTTCTTGAGTACAACCATGGAATATGAAATGTTCAATGGTTAAACTTTTTTCAGGGCAGTGAAGTTATATGGTACCTTTCCATTTTAGCATGATGATAATTTGTTATTTGAAGACTATTTGTTGTTGGTCTATGAATCTGATTTAGAAAATGTAAACCTAATAGACTGCCATTTTAGAGGAAGAAAAAGAATATTTTCTTTGACTTCTGTATGCCCTATACTACGTTTTTTATATACATACCCTGGAATATTATGATTCATATGTATTATAACCTAGTAACCCACTTGGATAGCATTCTTTCAATTACCTAGTAGTTTTATACTGATACTGATAAGCATTATTTTATTTAATAAAAAACAAATGAGATCTGTTCATTTTGTTCATTGTAGAAATACTGAAAAAGTTTTCATGATATAGTTTTTGTGGTGTTATTTATGCAAAGTTTTTTCAAGATTACATAAAGTTAATAATGTTTTTATAAGAAAAAAACATTTTGTAGAGATTTACCTGCCAATCAGTGAAATTGTTTGTTTGTTTTTACAAATTTAAATGACTGCAGAAAAGAGGAATACTTTTTGGTTCAAATAAGTGTTTTTCAGCTGAATGTAAATTCTTGCCAGAGATATTTTTGTGTGATATTCTTTTGTTCTCAGAGACTAAAAACAGAAATAGTTTTTATTCATTTGTCTCAGCTCTTATAAGTGACTAATACCAGAAATATTTTGAATTCTCATGATTGATTTTGAGATGAAATATTCTTTTATTTTATTTCTACATCAGGGATCCTATAAATAACACAGTGTATGATGCCAATCAGAGTATTATCCCCTTGTGCTACTGAATACTGAAACAGGTTTGTTTTTTTTTTTTTGCAGTTTTTGGCTGGGGCTGGGTTTGAACCCACCACACCTCCAGCATACGGGGTCAGCGCCCTACTCCTTTGAGCCACAGGCGCCGCCCTGAAACAGTTTTTAAAGTAGTGCCAACTACTGGAGGCTTGTATATGGTGATACACTGTATACAAAATAGTCCATTCCAAATAAAATTGTATCTATAAAAATGATTCTCTGGATGGAGGATGACTGATCTATAAGGACATAGATCAGTCAAAATTAAGGCACTATTTTTGCTGGAAACTATTATAAAGTTTATGTACAAGAGCAGAGGCAGAGAAGTCTTTGGTAAAACCTGGAATGGCTGATTTGATAAGCTTCCCTAGAGTTTTTCATGGAGTCACTATTTCATGTTATTACATTTAGTTAGAATTTAGTTACATACATGCTCTAACGGATCATGGGATAGCTCATGAAATTCTTGAAAATTTCACAATTTTCAAGAAATTGTGAAAAAAATTCACAATTTCAATTGTGCTCTTGAGAACTGGTATAGGCTGATTCTAAACGACCACTGTCTGAACTACTAAAACATTAACAAAGCTCTTTTTTTTTTTAAATTTCTTTTTGGAAATAGAAAGTTCCCGGAGATCAAATATACACCATTTTATTTTGATATCCTTTCTTATTTCCAGAATTATATTAGACAAAGAGCTCATACTCAAAGAATTACCAAATATCATTTTGACTTTTTGCAAGGCTAAGAAATTTTAAAATGACATTCAAATATGAGGGATAACATATGATGAGCCTAACACTGTATAAAATATTTCAGAGCATCAGGAAGGATCCAGTTCCATTTCTCATTTTATAGATGCAAACTGAGAAATTGCCCAAGGCTAACCATCAAAATAATGCCTCTTCCCTGAGCTAAGCCTGGGCACTCCAGCAGCTCTTTGAAGCTCTTCCTACCTCAAAATAATAAGAAAAATGCATAGTTTAGGGAGTAAGTATTGCTATTACATTCAGACTTTGCCAACATTTGGGCTTTTTTTTTTTTCCCCAGGCTTAGGACTAAAAAATAGGGGAGATCTACAAATCATCCTCAAATACTTTAGAGAGAAAAAAAAATCGTCATCAGTCCAGCATCTACATCATGTATTTTAGTTACATGTGTTGACCTAAAATAATTAAAAGTCAACATCTAGTTTAAGGGGAGTTTAAGCGCAAAGTTTAAGGAAAGCTGCCCAGGAAGCCCAGGCTTTAAAAAGATGGAATTGGGTGCTTTGAAGTATAGAGGTTTGGTACTGTCTTTATATAAATAAAGTTTACGGAACTTGAGCAGAATTCTAATTTTTTTTAATATAAGGCTTAACGTATAGTAACATCAATCTGATTAGTTGAGGTGGCCTTTTTCTTTTGGGAACAAGGTATATTTAACATTTTAGGAAACAATTAGCTGGGTATTGTGGCAAGTGCCTGTAGTCCCAGCTACTGGGGAGGCTAAGGCAGGAGGACGGGTTGAGCCCAGAAGTCTGAGGTTGCTGTGAGTTAGGATGAGGCCACCACACTCTAGCCTGGGGCAATGGAATGAGAGACTATCTCAAACAAAAACAAAAACTAAACATTTTACACTAAAGATGTAATTGTCCTTGGGTCCTGAATGCCATCTGGTCTGAGTTAGGCATAGAACAACGAAGGAGGCAGTTAATCTGTAATAAAAATTAGTGATCGGAAGTAGGGAGGGAGGTCTGTTCCTACGTCTAGTCATTTATACAACAAGAACAATGAGGAAGAGAGTGAATCAATGAAGTAGCATTGTAAACATGCTATGTGATTCAGTCTCCAGGATTTAACTTCCCCCTTGGCATAATAAATTTGGAGGTTCATGAAATTTTATTTTCTTTTACAGTATCTGTAGGCTTGTAATTATTAACATTACAAAAGTATTTTGCCAAATTCAGGCATCATTTCTTTTATGTGGCTTGGGGTAGGAAAAAAAAGAAAATGTAACTGTTTAGGACAGAGAATTTGAAGTTGCCACAGAATTATTCTGATCCTTTTAGATGTTGGATTGATGATGATTTTTTTTTTCTCTAAAATATGTGAGGACATTTTATGGATCTCCCTGGTAACGTTACTGAGAGAACTGGAGCTCAGTGACCCAGTCAAGCAGTAGGTGAATCCCTGGTCAGTACAAGTGCTATCGTGTTGAGTTAATGCAAAGGCACACACGTCCTCCACTATCCATCCTTCACTATCTTAGACCGTGGTTAAGTTAACAGTTCAAGTGCCCTGGGAGAACGGGAGAGGGGAAGAGCACTTCCCACTGCCAATGTCTCCATACCGTCTACTCAAGTCACAGAAAATTTAACTTCATTTTTTTCTACCCTTAGTAAGAAAGAAAAACATACTACATTAAGTCAGAGTTAGTTTTAAAATATTGACAATGAAAGCCCATCAAAGATATCTATTGATATTACTAAGGCAAAATAGTGACTTAAGTAGAAACGTATGCCAAAAGTCAGCAGATAGAGAAGAGACGATGTAAAATTTCGTGCAATTGAAAAAACTAGTTATATTCAACAAATGGCTTACAGAAACTTTTCTGATTATTGGACCCTTAATCTAGGAAAAGACACGGCATATTTAATCTGCTTTACTATAACAGAATCTTTGCTGATCACAATGTAACTCGCTCTTTATTCCAATTGCACCTACATACACGGGAGTTTTGATTACATGGGAAAGCCAGAGGTTTTTCCCCAAAGGTTTAGCAAAAAGGCAACACGGTGAATTAAACTTTGAGAATGAATAAAAATACAACAATTTAAATTTACAATTTAAATTATAAAACTAGCTTTGGCATTTTTAGAAATTGGGTAAAAGGCAGTTTTAGAAATTATTTGCCTCAGTGACAAACATTAATAGAATTGCACTTAAAGAAAAATAACTAGTCATATTATTTATGCCGATCCTCGTATTCTCCTAGTCTAATATTCCTTATAAAGCACGGACTTCTGAGGAAGCAAAAGCGGTAGTTCTGCTTATTATAAATACCATCAATTTTTTTGGGGGGGGATTGTAAAGGTCAAATTATAACCAGGTAATTTAACATGAATAGGAATGTGCAATAATTATCTTATGGTCATTCCCTGATTTCAGCTAATGCTCCAACATAATTTCTCCGGAGGTGAGAGAGAGCGTGTAAGCACGCGTGCCAGGAGAGAAAGAGGTGCCAGTTATGGAAACCTTTATCTTCTGTCAGACAGGGATGCTTTATGAAGCCCATTTATCTCAGTTGAAAATGCTGGCTTTTTGACTAGGAGCAAACATATTTGCTTCCTAAGACCAAAACAGGTTTTCGCCACAGCAGTTTTCCTTTGATATTTGATTTTGCGCCTTCTCCCGCCTTGCTGGCAATCATTTATTATAAATTCAAGCCGCATCGGCAGCATCTGTGAAACAATTACTGCATCGAGGACTGACTGTGCAGTCTAATCCATCATAATTATGACAGGCCTCTTTGAAGATGCTATGATGCATGACTTAAAAATAGCACATTAGCGTGCAAATGGATCAGCATCTCATTTCGCCAATGTGCATTTGGGGTTGTAATTTAGCTCAACACCATTTGACTCTTCCTGGATCACTCAAGAACGGTAGCTGTATCTTACCACATAGAGCTATAGAGGATGCTCAAAACTTGGGAAGTGGGCTTTTTGTTTTTGCTTTTGTTTTATTATTTGGTTTTCTGGTCTTGTAGGTGGTGGATTTTTTACTGCTCTAAGAGAAAAAAGATACACCATTTAAATTTCATATCAGCTTTTTTCAAGAGGACAAAAGAATAAATTTATAGATTTGTAGAGCTGGCATATTGTATGGTAGTCAATAATTTTTTCTATAAAAACCTTTACCTGCATGTTCTAGTTCTGTATATAAATGCTCTACCACCAGATGAGTCCTGTTTATTGCTATGTTCAGATTGGTGGGGGTAAATATTAGTACTCAAGGCTGGTCATCTGTGGGGGCCCTATCTACCAAAGTCAGTGTGTTTCAGCATCAAACTCAGGGCAATCAGTGTCTCCCTCTGTCACTGTCAGTCTTTGACCCCCTGGGAATTCAGGGTGTTAGGAATGAATTATGTCTTGACATGTAAAACAGTCAATAAAGTTGATAAATTTGATTGCACCTCTTTCATAGATGTCTCTATTCTCCAGAACTATTTTAGACTCTTCCAAAATGGGACATAATTTGTGTCAATTATCTACTTTAAATGATGAGGTCAGAGCAATTGACCTCATTATTGTCTATTGAATTTCCCTGCACATGGTACTTTAAAATCCTGACCAAACGTTGTAAATTCCAGTCTTCTGTATCTGCCAAATTTCCTCCATTTACTTTGACTTTACTTAATGATATTGGGATAATTACTATGTTTAGCACTTGCAGTAACCAAAATGTTTTTTTAAATAGGGCATTACTTATGAAATTAAGAACTATTCTTCATTACTTTAATACAAGCATTAGTATTTAAATTAATATTAAAGCTAGAGTTTTAAAGGAAAAATAGCATCAATCAATCCAACGCATATATTTTCAATGGCAAAATCTGTGTATCCAAATCTGCATGTTAAAGCCGGAATATAATGGTTTATGTGTGGATTAAGTATGAAGAATGTGAGGTAAGTTAATATCGTTATGGCACATCTGACTTTTGTATTTCCCATCATTGAAAGTAAGAACTTTCAATCTTAATATTAAGAAACCAGCAAAGATGTACTTCAAATGTCTTAAAAAAGGACCAGCGAGCACATAAGTATCAGAGAAAGTTCTGGCATTTCTGAAAGCGTGTTACCCAGACAAACAGCTGCACCCACACAGCACATGCCTTGCTCCTGTGGTACGTCATGCTTTGAGGGAAGGCTCCATCAGCCTCTTCACAATTCTCAGTAAACTGGATGTTTTAAATGTGTTTCTTATCTTCAAGTCACAGTATAGACAAAACTGAATAATGTATACATTATTTGAGGGAGGGAATCCAGAGGTAATGCCAACTGCAGATGAGAGAGAGCCCTGTGTTGAAGATGTGAAGACACCTGTGGTTTAGAAATAAATGTGCTTATAGTTTGCAACCAAGTCATACAAGCAGTTCACTGTTGGTAACATGGGCACGACCTTTTGTCACATTGCCGTCATCCATCTATCTGTTTAATCCTGGAATTGTTTCTTGAATTTGGGTTTATTCCTGGCCTCTCTCCAAGTCTCACCAAACTAATATGTGCCAAAGAAAAAGATTACTAAACATAATTAGAAATGTAATTTGTCACAGCATCATTTTTTTCTTATAAATTATTAAAAATATTCATATTTTTCAATCTCAGTCCACTTCTAATACTAGAATGGATAACTGTGAGCTGGTTGTCCTCACTGGGACACTGTCTAGGACATACCTACTAGGATACACTTTAGCCATTGCTTGAAATTTTTATGCATTGGAGACAGAGTCTCACTTTGTTGCCCTCTGTTGAGTGCCGTAGCATCATACCTCACAGCAATCTCACACTCTTGGGCTCAAGTGATCCTCTTGCCTCAACCTCCAGAGTAGCCAAGGTCTCACTCTTGCTCAGGCTGGTCTTGAACTTCTGAGCTCAGGTGATTCACCCATCTTGGCCTCCCAGAGTGCTGGGATTACGGATGTGAGCCACTGTGCCTGACCCTTAAAACTAAAACTTTTGATCTTGATCATTCATATACCCTACCTGAAAATCTGTGTAGGGAGTAAGGATACCCCAGCAGAAGAGACTGTGGGGTGGACTTGGTGGGCAAAGCTGAAGTGGGTGTAGTGATGGAGAGATGAAGGGGAGATGGACCTTTCACACAGCTGTGCAATTAGAGCCCCTGCAGGCCTCTCTGGAGAATCCCCCAATATTTGGATGCTGCACCCACAGAACATACCCCGTAGCTAGCCATTGCTGGGCACAAACACAGCAGCATCTAAAGTCCTGCAGCCTCGTTTGGTTACATCAGGAGTCCCAAGCTCCTCTCTATGCTTCCTCAGTCCTGCCCAATCTCCTCGTGCTGGTCCTTCACAGAAAGGAAGGCATTCAGAGTGAGTAAACCTACTCCAGAACAAGTGTTGGAGTCAAGGTTGAAGCCTGTGCTAGAGGAAGAAGAACATTGACTCTGGCTTCTGTTGGGAGTTTTAAAATGAACAGAACTGAAATTTCAAAGACTGAAATAAAGTTGTTTTAATAACCAAAAGGTGCTGCAAAAATTATGGCATCTGATCAAGAATACACCCAAGGGAGAATGGAGAGAGGGAGATTATTATAGTATATTTCAGAGGCAGTTACAGAAAAACAAATACTTTCATTTTTTACCTTGAGGTATGATTTTTTTCCAGTAAATACAACAAAATAACATTTAGTCTATGTAAGAATTTTATGTAATTCCTAGCAGGGCTCATAATCATTCAGTGTTTTTATATAGTGATATTGGTAGAGTTATCAAGAGTATTGGAGAGGGGTTATAGGTTGTAGTACTAAATACTATATAATCAGAGTAAATCTCATTAAGATGGTGAGATGTGAATGAATTCTTGAAGCCAAATTATATAATAAACATCTACTTTGCCAAGGTAATTTTAATTTGTCAATGTGTATTGTTGGACTTACTATCTTTGATTGTAGCCCTAAAATCAAGAACAACCCCCCCTTCAAAGTGTCTGAATGTAGAAGTTAACTATATTGGAGTCAACTGAGTTGTCATATCCCCAAGGGGCTCTAAAATATTAAGATAAAACAAACTAATAACATACCTAACATTTTATTGAAAAGCTCTATGCCAGGGGATCCATGCAACACAGGCACTTTGGCAATTATGCACTATATTGTATCCATAAAATTTCCTTTTCAAAGATATTTTTCATTCCCTACCACTGCCTCAAAAGGCATGCCATCCGTGTTTCTGGAAAGTTTATACACACTTCAATAGTTCCATCTTCATACTGATCTAGTCCTGATGGACTAGAGTTACCATGACAGCCTAGTAATGTTTCTTCTTCCTATTTGGCAACAATTAGCAATTATCATGTTTTGGTTACCAAGTTACTCTTGAGGAATATTCTACTTAAAGATTGGTGCCATTAAACCAATTGCCCATCAATGGGCTGTCAAATTAAAATACTTCACTCTGTGTCCATCCTAAAGAACTGCCAACATTGTTTCATAATACAAATAAAATTATTTTAGTACAGCCAGAGGGGAAAAAAGTAAAAGAAATTCCCTAGTAGATAAAGTATTAGAAAAATGAGAA
The DNA here is from genome assembly GCA_963574575.1 of Galagoides demidoff. NCBI lineage: Eukaryota > Metazoa > Chordata > Mammalia > Primates > Galagidae > Galagoides > Galagoides demidoff. The sequence goes on along the minus strand of CAUYQV010172852.1, from coordinate 20,226 downwards.
ACTTCAACTACATAGAGGCTTTAAAGGAGCGTCATTTAACCACGTATTCATCAGAAATATACAGAGGGTGCTAAAAAAAGGGTGTATACATTTTAAGAAAGAAAAAACTGTATTAAAATTATAATATAAACTGATAACAAAAGATGAATATAATCATGTTTGAGCACCTCTTGTCATTGCAGAAGTCAAATGTGACTTAAATCTTATGACTTCAATGTAGATTTTTTTTTCCTTAAAATGTGTATACATGTTTTGGCACCCTCTGCATACAGGGTTGTCTAAAATAGCCATCTAATGAACTTTATGGCCACCCTGTATTAATGCTTCAATACATTACAAAGGTTGTCCTTTCTTCCCTGATCTTAAAGGATCTGATAAACATTTTAGGATCACTCAAAATTACATAGCCCATTTTAGATGGTATCAAATAGAAACAGAATGACTCTAAAAAACTTTTTTTCTTACAAAAGGTTCTTGAGACCAATCTGTGGCATCCAGACATGGCAACTGTCTTTAAGAATTTTTAACTGGGAAGACAGGCCATGTACACAGAAGAACAGGTAATCAAAACAGGAAAGCTGAGTTTTAGTTCCAAATGTGGGTTTATGAGCAAATAACAACCTTTCCACATCTTGATTTATTTATTTATTTTAATCTATAATATAAAGGAAATGACAATGATTATTTATAAGGTCTTCGTGAGTTCTAAAATTTCTATGATTCTCTAAATAAAACTGGCAGTGGTAAAGATCTACTAGGGTGTCATTGACATAAGTCATCACAAAGACTACTTTTGCTCTGAAAGGTGTGATTTTTACCTTATTTTACATATCATTAAACAGAAGGTAAAAGAGTAAAGTGGGTCGGCATAGCTAGCATGAGAAAAAGGCAGACATGAAATGCAGTCCTGTCTAGCTTCTGAGACAAAGCACAAATAGACATGGATGATCAGTTCAGTTCAGATGTGGCGTTCCTTATCAGTACTGGCCCAGAAAAGAAACTCAGGATTGGCCAATCTGAGACCTAGCCAAGTAACTTCTATGGGGCAGGGATGGTTAAGAAACCTTCTCCAATGAAGTGCAGACAACAAAATATTCCTGTGACTTTCTATCTCCAAGAAACGTTGTGTGTCCTTAATGCAAATACCTGGACAGTGGACATAAATCACATTTCAATAATTAGACATGGGAATTCTTGGTCATTATGTGATAAATGTATAATTTAATTTAAACATTAATCTCATATAAGTTTAGTTAAAACAATTTAATTTTCCTCCATCCAATCAATTCCAAGGGAAAGATGAAGTTGGGTTTCCAGACTTTTAACATAAAGGAGCATATTCTGGGCTGTGGTGTCCACCCTAAAGTAATGTCATTTTGATATACCTGTCTTACCTCTTTATAAGTGCAGTGCTAATAAACTACAGAGGGATTCTAATGTGTGGGTGCATGAACATACACGCACATCCACGCTGCTGGAACAGAGTCACATCACATGTGGTATCATTTTTTGGAACACTAGTTCTATGGGCTATCAGTGTCTAATTTTTAAAAGGGAGTGCCAGGATGAGGGAGAATGAAGTCCTGTGCTCAAATGTGTTTGGAACAATTTGTTAAAAATAAACTTAAAATTTTCTTTAGTGTACAGCCTCAAAGCCTTATTATGATGCCGGGATGTCTTAAAAGGTGCTTCCTAGACATGGCTTTGCAGAGTATCATTGTTTACACAGCCCCCTGTAAAGTCAGTGCTTCTATGGAACAGCACACATTAGCAAACCCTAACTCCAGTGTGTTGTGTGATATTTTATGCATTTTAAATATGTGCATAAATCATGAAGCACTGATGAGGACCTGTGGACTAGGACAGTACATCTTCCTATCACCAGTTAGATAGAAAGATTCATTTCATCTTCAAAAGTTAAGAATATGTACATCTGGTTAGAAGTTTTTTTCTTTCTTCAAATCATATTACTGTTTTAATTATTTAAGCTGTCCCTTAGAAAAGTTTCTTGCTTTTAGCTCAAAATTACTTCTGTCTTACGAAAACACTCGGAAGTAGTTAGTAGTTCCCAAATCTCAAACCTATAAAGGGATTTTTGGAACCTCAACTCATAACATCATGATTAAATATTAGCTTTAATTTTTCTTGATAGGCAATTAAGTAGCAATTATTTAGTCCATGCCAAAAGTGATTTTCATCACATAAACACTATTTTAATTTAAAGACAAATGAGAATTTAGTTTTATAATTAAATCATGTATACATACCCTTATGATCTCTGCATTTATACCTCCCACAGCAAGAAAATCACTCTTGACAGTCCAATTTAAGATCACAGAAACTATTATGGATTGATTGGACTGATATTAGATAAAATTTTATGTAAGTATCAATAACAAAAATAAAACCAGATTAGAGTTGAGAAACTACAGCAATATCAAGGATTCAGTCTGGGCATAGTGGCTCAGGCCTATAATCCCAGCACTCTGGGAGGCCAAGGTGGGTGGATTACTTGAGCTGAGGGATTCAAGACCACCCTGAGCAAGAGTGAGACCCTCATCTCTAAAAAACAGCTGGGCGTTGTGATGGGCGCCTATAGTCCCAGCTACTTAGAAGGCTGAAGCAAGAGGATCACTTGAGCCCAAGAGTTTGAGGTTGATTAGAGCTATGATGCTATGATATTCTACTAAAGGCGACAACATAAGACTTTGTCTCCAAAAAATAAAAATAAATAAAAATAGAAAAATTAGCCAGGTATGTTTGTGGGTGGGTAACTGTAGTTTCAGCTCCTTGGGAAGTTGAGGCAGGATCACTTGAACCCAGGAGTTTGAGGTTGCCATGAACTAGGCTGATGCCATGGCACTAGCTCAGGTGACAGAGTGAGACTCTGTTTTGTTGGTTGTTGTTAAAGGTAATGTTGAGTAAAATAGTAATAGAAATAGCTTTTTATCATTATTTTCCAAATATTACTGTTCACATTAAGGTACAGAAAAAAGATGCCACTGTGCCAGTATGCTCACATATTTAAAGATAAATAATTCTATTATCAAGAATAGTACACAACTACAAAATCCTTGGTTTCTTCTTAATACTTGTACGTATTAATATTAATACGGTGTAATATGCCATGGATTACACCGACTAGAATCTTCAGCACTAGTGTTGAAAGCAATACAGAATAACACTAATGCATAGTTTTAAGAATAAAATGATAGCCAAACAGGGAAATTCAGATTTTCAGCAGAAAATTTGTTTAAACTATCTTATGTAACTGTATTTTTGCCCAAATACACAGAAAATTGCTACTGCTTTTTCTGCTATGTGCTATTAAATAGACCACCAAACGTTTCGTCTTTGAAGGAAAGAGAAAAGTCTGCTCACAAGGTGTAATCTGGGTGACTACTCCTTTAATGTAGCATAGCAGTAATATATATCTTCATAGGGTATGCATGGAGAAAGAACAAAGAAAAAAATATTCAAAAGTAAAAAAAGACTGTCCGTGGGCACAGTGGGTCATGCCTGTTAATACTAGCACTGTGGGAGGACTGCTTGAGGCTAGGCATTCAAGAACAGCCTGACCAAGACTCAGGCCATTACAAAAAAGAAAAAGTCAGCTGGGCATGGTGGGACATGCCTGTAGTCCCAGCTACTTTGGAGACTGAGGAGGAGAATTGCCTGAGCCCCGAAGTTTGAGGCTGCAGTGAGCTATAATGTACTCTAGCCCAGGCAACATGGCCAGAGACAGGTTCTTTCTCAAAAAAAAAAAGATTGTAAACTCAGTGAATTTACATATTCTAGAAAAATAGAAAATATACCTCTATATATGTCTGTATTAGAATTTAAAATAAGACTTGATTACCTGCAAAGAAATCTGTATACAATCTTGAACTCACTTAGGGGATATCATAAATTCACACATCACATTGAATGATGCATGTCAGATTGATGTAGTTCACAGTTTGTCTACCCTACATAGCTATATGTCTGTTATCAGGACTATAACTAAATCTGCAAAGCAAAACAGCTTCAAATTAATCAGTGAATGATCCAAGTTTACGGCATTTTTATAGACAAAAATCAAATTTTCTAGAGGAAAAAACTATTAGAAAGTATTACATAACTTTTTTACCTTATCCTGTGGCAAATCTTTCTTTTTACACTTCAATTATAGTTGAATATGGTTTATAAATGTAAATCTTAAGCAACATATGTGTGCACTCAAAATGTCCTAAAACCACGTGTGCACTTAAAACCACCTAAAAGTTGTAGCTTTTTCTTTTCCCCTTTTATAAGCATCTACCTTGTAATGGCTGTGAGAACTCAGTCTTTTAGTGGCCATCTTATAAATATGACATCACAAGGTAAGGCCACTAGTTAAAACAAGCACTGAATTAGGACAAAGAATTTCTCAGAATAACTCACAAAGGTTATAGAACTATTATAATCAGAGGACCCAAATTTTCATGAAAGGACTTTGACCAAAATTCAAGCAATATTTCCTTTGAACTCTCTCCTTCCTCTGACCAAAGAATTCCAGTGATGTAAACACACATGAAATATTCATTTTGTTTTAGTCTTTGGCTTTAGAAATATTTATTTCTACTCTACCTGTCCCCTCCTGCCTTCCCCTCAAGGGGTACTAGCTCTAATATTCCCAGTATGGAAATGTTTTACGTAGTCCTCTAAACCCACGGTGTAGAGGTAAAGATCATAAAATATTGTGATGCTGAATTAACTCTGAGGGGAGGGCAAAGTGGTAGGAAATGATGGTTAGTCTCTTAATGGGAAATTTACTTCTGTTACACATGGAGAAAACAGGACTCTGAATTGTCAGACATCTCTATTCAAAGGTATTGACTTACAGTCAAAATGTTACTCAGCCCACCCATTTCTGGTATTGCATCAAAATTCACCACTCTGCTGAAAGGGGTTATGGGTTAGAATCCCAGAATCGAGGTGGCACTCCAGCTCAAAAGCAAAGCAAACGCTTTCCATGCTTAAATGTTCTCTTTGTGGCAAGACGCAGCATGAAGGGATGGTGAAATCACTGCAGCTGAGAAAAAAAGAAAACTGGCTGATCTCATCTTTACTGCAGTAAATGCTTTGAGATGATGTTGAAAATGGCATTATTGAAGCAATGCTGGGAAAATGTTGTGTTCCGTTCTGTTTCTCTATTCAAAATACTTTCAAATGCTAAATATTTCCTCGGAGGCATTTCCGACTTTGGAAGCCTGCCACACAGCTACCAATCCTATAAACATTTAGAAGTATTTCCTAGCTAATTTAAATTTTAAATAGTTGAAATTATAATGTGCTGAATAAGAATGTAGGCTTTTCGGTAATAAATGTAAGTCAAAGGTCATGAAGTTTAAAAATCTCATTAATTTTCTACAACATGTATTTCATGGTCTGGCAAGTGAACATAAGATGTTATTACAGAGAGATTCTGAAATAACCCATTCTTTTTAGTTGAAATGCTACTCAGTTGAAGAAAATCAGATTATATAGAAAGGTCTCTTTTGGCATTTTCTGTAAAAAGTAAGCATCCTATCCTTCACTGCTCTATCTGGCCGAATTTTATGGTGTACTTTTGATGCATATCTTTATAGCTCAACTCATCATTTGTTGGGTCTGTGAGCTGAGTATTGTACCAGGTGCCAGAAGAAACGTAATGGGAATCGGTATTCATGCTCTCAGAGAGCTTTTACCTAACTCACAGGGAGATTATGGAGTAAGAAGACGGTAAGTACCATCAGCCTTATAAAAACACAGCACTATGCGCCCTCATGGATAGGTGGGTCATCAAAATGAAAAGATTTTGGCAAGATTTTTAGAATTTCTTCAGTTACAGCGCCATCTTAACTAAAGGAAAAATGCTTAAGAAAACGTATGGAAAGAAGACTTACAACAGAAAAAGATCTTAAAATCTTAAAATAGCAAGAAATCCACTTGGTTAAGAATAGGTAGGTGTATGTAAAATCTTAGAATAAGAGAGTACAGATGTGTTGGAAATTAGTGTGTTATTTTTCAGTACAAGCTTTAACGCATACTCATGTAAATTTCAATCTCAAGTTGACCAAAATTGGATAAAGAAATTTTAGTATGCTTTTTCTAGATTTTTATCTCTTTTGTATATATTTGAAAAGATGGGCATTTCCCCAAAGTCCGCCTTCATGACCTTAGGATAACCAAATAACTGTTTTGACTTGTCAAACTTCAGCAGGTTACATTCGTGTGCTTATAAATAGTGAGCGCCAGTCTTAAGAAAAGTCACCGTGGATGACGTGGTATTGCACCTGTGCATTTCCAGTCAGAGGAAGGGTTGAGGAGTTAAGGTTTAAACTGGGGTTTGCAAAACTGGTTTATGCAATTAAAACCAACATAGGTGGGCAGATGCATTTGTAAAATAAAAACTCTTATAGAGTCCTCTGGTGAGTAGGCGAGGGATGTGAAATTTAATACCCTTTTTAATAATGAAAAAACAGGAAATTTAAACAGACTAATACAATTAATTCCATTGGTAATGTCATTTAAGCTGGAGATAACAGTCCTAGAAAACACAGACTCAAAATATACCATTTGAGTTCCTAAAATCTTGGGACTCCTAAATTTGAATTAGCGTGCACAAGTGAATCATTTTACTCTGATTTAAAATAAGTACGTGAATGTGTGTGTATACTAAAGTACAGGCAAACAATCTAGCCACCCACTATACAACTCTTAAGTTGTCAGTTTTTATATGTAACTGTTATTGAATACATAAAAAAAGATTCAACACCTGAGACTAGCAAAAGCTAATAATTTTGGGTTAGTTTAATTTTTGTGATTAAATTGAATCTTTTGGAAGTGTTCAGTACCTCAATCTAAAAGGTACACTGAGTAATCTGTATAGATGAGGTAGCTGAGAAGAGCAAGAGAAAGAAGCGGAGGAAGCGTCTTCATGACACTTAGGGGCAAACTGGACGTAACCACCTGACTGGATGAAAACTGCACGGCTTCAACATTTTGAAAACTTTCATTTTTCAGGACAGAGAAATTGCTGACATAGTTATTTCATCTTCAACTTGGATTTCCCTGGAGACTATCAGAGGAATAATCAGACATAGGGATATCTGTCTCTACTGCGGCCCTGCTTGGTCGCAGCTCCTTCCAACAGGGCACACTGTCACTTACACACGAATAGGAGGCATGCTACGATTTAAGTACGTAGGCTTGGTAGTCAGATAAATCTGCATTTCAGTCCTTGGTCTTCCACTTACTGTGCAATCCTGGTGGAGTCTTTGTTTTTTAATCGAATGCTGACACTGACCTTGAAAGGATTATTCCAATTATTAAATGAACGACAAATAGAATCATTCTCTGTTCCCGAAACTAGCAGGCACCTTCTGCGGCTCTGTCTCTGTACCTCCATGTACTGCTTCTTACAGGTTCATTTAAAAACTCCCCTCCTCCATACAGCCTTGCCTGTTCCTGTGAAGCCGGGGGACTGCCCCCCTTGGACTCTCTTTTCATCCAGACCTGTGTTATGGCACTCTCACTTAAGTGACAGCTCGTTCTTCATGTCCCTGTCTCTCATTTCTCTTAGTGTTTGTTCCTTCAAGCTCCTCTTCCTCTGCTTATTCCTTACATGCTGGTCACCTCAGGGTTCTGGCTTAGACCCTCTTCTCTTCAGCATTCAGTCATCTAGTATTTATCAGGTAATTACATAGAGTCAAAATATTGTTCTAAGTTCTACAGATATAGGGGCGAACAACATCATCTGGGTTCCTTCATTGGCAATTTATTGAGATAAACAAGTAGCCAAACAGGCAAGACAATTTCCAATTGATAAGAGCTATGAAGGAAATAGGACAGAGCAGTGAAGGAAAGACTCTCTTAAACTGTTGACATCTATCTGAACTGAATGAAAAAGCCAACGGTAGGATGAGCTGGGGGAACAACGTTCTAGTTGGAAGGAACAGAAAGTACAAGAGGGACTGAGGCTTAAATTAGCGCGGCTTGACTGAGGAACAGAGAAACTGGTCTGGTTGGTTCTCAGTGAGAAAGAGGAGTGAGTTAAGATGAGTTGATCAGGTAAAGGCTGGGTAAAATAAAGTGTTGGGATTATTACTTAAAGGTAAATCCTCAGAGTATCATATGTAAAGTAGTGACATGACATGATCTGAACTTTTCAAAGATCACTTTGTGTAGTTATGTAGAAATGAATTAAAAACATAAAAAGTGGAGTATAGAGTTTGGAGAATGCAGTAATCCAAGAGAAAGAATGTAACAGATGAGGGGAGAGCAGTGGAGATGGATGATGGAGAGAAGCGGGTGCACTTAGGATACACTTTGAAGGCAGAAACAAAACAACTTAGTAACGGATTAGATCTGAGGGAGTACAGGAAAGAGAAGAGACCATGAAAATGCCTAGTTTTGTCTTGAGCTACAAGTCTGATGATGGTGCCTTTCATTGTGACAGGTGAATGGGAGTAACATGACTGATGGAAAAATTAAGACTTCTATTTTGAACAAGGTCAGTTTGAAAACATACTACTTTCAAGTGGATATATTAGGAAGAAAGCTAGTTATACAGGTCACGAAGTCAGTAAATGGTCTAAGTTAGAGATAACTGATCTGTGCCCTTCCATTAATGGTACCAAAAGTTGTAGGATGGAATGAGATCATCTCAAGAAAGACTGGAGTTAGAGAAGCTGGCCTAAGACAGGGGCCTAAAAAACCTTGGAATTTAGAGACTGCAAAAGGAAAGGAAAATCAGGTAGGTGATCCAAGAGATGACTAGAAAGACAGAGACGACCATTTGCTGGATGACCCGCTTTACTTCTATGCTCTCAAGCAGCGTATCAATCTCTGCTCTCAACTTCTAATCAGGCAATGTTCCAGTTCTGATTCCGACTGGGTCTGAGTCATTTGTACCTGCCTGTCCCTCAGGCCCATCAAACTGAACATATATAAAATTGAATTGTTTTTTACTCCAAACCTGCCCTCTGTATTCCCTATCAGACTGTGTGGTACCATCATTTACCCAGTTATGTAAGAGGAAATCTTGAGTATTTCTTTCTTCTTTTATACAGACAACCTATCCATCACCAAGCCCTTCTTACTATCTCTGGAATCCATAATTATTTATACACATCCTCACTCTTGACTGCCTCATTGGCTCATACTGTCCCCATCTTGCTCCTAAATTACTACAACTGTCAACTGAATGAACTTCTTGTTACTAGCCTTGCTTACCTTCTACCTGTCCTTCACACAAGCCCCAGGGCTGAATACCATCTCTTCTCCACTTACTTATGACCTTTCAGTAGATCTCATATTCCTCCACACCCCTATACTATTTCTGTTTAAAATAGTTCTTTCATGGCTAGCTGTAAGTTTAAGATTTCTGAATTTTCTTAGAGACATCCTCTATTACAAAAATATCTTCATTATGGAAGAGTAAAATTATATATTTTTAACTCCATTAAGAAACACACGAGAACTAAGAGAAATCTGTTACCAGATTGCTGCTCTATTCCCATTGTGACAAACCAGCCTGGCGTAAGTCCTATTTTTTTAGTGAAAAGAAAGTTGTTGGAAGCATATCATATCAGCCAAGGACCTGTTATCAATGGGCATAGAATATTCAGACCTTTAGCTCTGGAAGTCAATCCAGCTGACAATTTAACATAAAAACCCAGAGTTGGTGGGCTCTATTTCCAGACTCATCTATAGTCTCTCAATCAGTATAAGGACAGAAATTTCAGATTTCCTTTCTATCTGGCTGAAGACCCATTTTGATATGATATACTTGATTCTTCCTAGAACAAACTGTTAATCAGAAATAAACTTAAACATAATTAATCAGACTCAATGAACCCGTTAAAATAATTTGCAACTGGAATATACACCAAAGGTAAATGGATAAAAATATTCATGTAGATATTTATTCCAGAGAGTTCGGTTTTGCTGGAGCTTTCCTTCACCCAAATATATACATGATCCAAGAGGATCCATTTGTATTTCTGCTGTTCACATTGTACTTCATTAAATACCAAACTTAATTAAATTAACATGCACTTTGTCCTCCAGCACAAGTTAAAATTTAATAGCTTTATCCCTTTATTCCTTTTTCACTCTAAAGCGCTCACCACTTTTTGAATTTGAGATTGCACTGCTTGATAGTTCTTTGGTGGAAGAAGATTTTTTTTTTCCTTTTCATAGTTTGGTTCTTCCTTTTCTGTCTATATTCCATATGGGGTCTTTCCTCACCTTCTTATTTTAATTATTTACCTATTTTTTTATTTTTTGAGACAGAGTCTTGCTTTGTTGCCCTGGGTAGAATGTTGTAGCATCATAGCTCACAGCACCAAAAATGTATGACTGGGATTTGATCAAGCTTAAAAGCTTCTGCACAGTTAAGGGCACTACAAGTAAAGCAAACAGACAACCTTCAGAAGGGAAGAAGATTTTTGTGGGTTATGATTCCAACAAAAGTCTGATAACTAGAAGAAGACTATTTTAATAGAAGACCATTTTTACTTTTAATTTTAAAAGTCTGATAACTAGAAGGCGACTATTTTAAGAAGACCACCAGCCAAGTTTCCTGCTGTTTCTTCTCTGTTATGCCAGTTATCTTGTCAAAAAAGCAGGAAGACACCAAAGAAGAGAATTTTTGCTAACTTGATCCCAGATTTGAGATTAACTGGAAATACTACCTACTCACCACCATGCCTTTACCCACCCCTGTTTTACTCTTCTTCATGGCCTTTAAGAAATAAGAGTCGAGTATGCTCTGCAAAGTTTCTGCTTGAAAAGATTCAAGGAATATAAAAAGATAGAGAAGAAAAATAAACATGCCCTAATTAGATTCTTGAGCTTTTTGCACATAAAACATCGACCAAGTCTGTTTGTGTCCTTTAGAATTTACTTAAAAGCAAGAAAAGTAATTAGATGATAAGAATAAATAAGAAAACCAGAGTTTCCCAATTTGGGAAATTGATTCTTCAGAGGACTCAAAATACAATTCAGAGAAGTATGTTGGAGAGTCCTGCTCAGTGCTGGCCATTTCGATTGTTCACAAATGGACATCTGCCAGTTCCCACCAAAATAAAAAAAAAATCACCTTGTAAATATTCGAAGAAGTCATTTTTTCATAGTTCTGTGAAGTTTATTTCTTCTGCTCATGTCTAGCTACATAAGGACGGCATGGGCATCGCGACTTCCATAGCAGTACAGGTTGACTTAAGGGGAAAGAGATGGACTCTTTCCACCTCTGAAACCATAGAGGAGCAGAGTTGTTATCCTGACCACTCAATTCAGGTCCCTTAATACAATTACTAAGATGGAAAGCACGGTCCAAACACACTGAATGTGCACTCCATTTGTCTTTTAAAGCTCTTTCCTCTTCCATATACAAACCAGAGGAACTATGCAATACTGAATCTAGGTTAAAATCTGTTGGTTATTCTGGATGCACTTCAAATTGTAGCAAATCTAGTTCCAGTTCTTCACCTAACTCTCCTCTCACGATTAAGGTTTTTCACATTTGTGCTTAAGCGATTTCTTGTGGAATCGAGTTTATTAGCCAAACTAGAAACTCCTAAGGTGGTAAATTTTTCTCTTAACTTCCCCATACATTTACACTATGCTTTGAGATCTTTTTGAGAATCTTATAAAAGTTACTGGTTCCTTCTTCTAGCAAAACTTATGTAAAATTTTCAGTGACCTTATAAGCTCCCATATGTTAATGCTTACAATTCTTAATCAGTTAAAAGTTTTTAGCTCTGAAGTTTCCCTTGAAGAGTTCAACTTGAATTTGAAATGTAATAAAAAAAAAAAAAACCTTACTCCAAAACCTGTAAGATTTGGCTTATTTTTGTTCTTGTGAGACTGGCTGATAATTTATTCTCTCTTCTTGAAAGGCTGCTTCCTATTTTAAATTTCCTCAAAAGCAGTATCCAATATTAAAACCATTTGAGAAGCTAATTTCCATCATGTTCATGAACTAAATTAGGCTGGAGAACTTGTAGAAAAGTAGAAACATAAGAACAGATAACCAAGCCCTCTTCCCAGTAAACGATTTAAATAATCAAAGGAAAACAAAAATTTGAAAATATCCTGCATTAGCGTTAAAACATCAGGGAACAGTGCCAACTGAGAGGCAGAAAGTTTGAATAATTTTTAGATAAAATATAGATGAATCCACATTAAAATATATCACCAAGAGCTTAAGTACAACCCCTCTTCTAAGGCCAGTTGTAGAATGCTGTAGAAAATAAAGAAAGCCCTCGCTGACTGCTCCATCACCCCCTTATTTGGAAGGTATGGCTGAGCTGGAGAAAACTCACAGGAAAAAGGGAGACTCTGCAATGGAAGCTCTCCACCCCTGCACCATACAGGGGGCAATGGAAACAGTAAACAAACCCAGCAGCTGTGGACCACCACTTGAACACCATACTCTCCTGGCAGGCTCCCCATGACAGAGGAAGATGTCTTCCCAGCCAAAAGGCCCTGCTCCTTCTGAACAGCAGCAGGACTAAAGGTAAAGAAGGCTTTGGAGAAATATGTGTCCTATCTAAGCACAAAGCAACCAAAGGCAGCAGTGCTGGGGAAAGGAAATGTGTACAAACTCAACAAACAGAATGCTCGTGGGTAGCAGGACTCTTTCCTCACCTGGCTTCTTATTCAGAGTGGACCTCCTTTATCAAAAGTAACCGATTTATTAAATTGGTAGGGGTCACTGGGAGATAGAGGTTTCAAAGGGGTAGAGCTCTTCTCCAACAAGGTGGGCTGAAGGGCTGATAAAGAAATCAGACATAAACCAAATTATGAACCTGGATAGAGGCCAGGACAAGTCAAAGAGATACAAAGGTGTCGGGGGGTGGGGGACAAGTGGAGGGACAGGGAGGGCAGGAACTCATCTCTTAGGCAATATCGTCAACAAATAGAAAAAAAGTTTCAGTGATAATGTTCTAAATGCCCCATTAAAAGAATGTTGTGACATTCTCAGAAGATTCTATTATACACTTGTGGGGACAACTGAATCAGCCCGTCTTCAAGGATATGTGAATAGAGGGATCAACTCCAGAAGAGTACCTATGGAAAAGAAAACGTTAGCTAAAGGAAGAAAGTAAGCATAGAAGGCGGTGCCCGAGCTCAGTGGGTAGGGCACCGGCCATATACACCAGGCTGGCAGTTTGAACCCAGCTCAGGCCAGCTAAAACAACAACGACCACTACAACAAAAAAATGGTCAGGCATTGTGGCAGGTGCCTGTAGGCTACTTCGGAGGCGGAGGCAAGAGAATTGTTTAAGACCAAGAGTTTGACATTGCTGTGAGCTGTGATGTCACAGCAGTCTACCCAGGGTGACAGTTTGAGACTCTGTCTCAAAAAAAAAAAAAAAAAAAAAAAAAAAGAAAAGGAAAAAGAAAACAAACATAGAAGAATGTGTTTTCGGGAATGATTGATTTGTTTGCTGTTCTAGAAATGAATCTTCGACCTTATGTGCTTTGTCCTGTCACAAAAAGTTTTCACAGGCATTCTTTGAAATAACAGATAAATAATTGAATAATAAAATGGGCCAGGAAGAAGAGAAGTTAAGGCAAATAATGTTAGGTACTGTAATTCTATGACAAAATATACAGCAGTATTACTAGAAGCATAAAACAAAATACAGCAAGTAATGAAATTAGTCAAGTGGAGAATAAGCTGGAGATAGGTTTTCTTGTCTTTCTTTCCCTAAGTTACTCTTTGCTCAAAAAAGAAATTTAGTTTTTGAAATAAAGAATTTCTGGCTGGATGTGGTGGCTCACACCTATAATCCTAGCACTGTAGGAGGTCAAGGCAGGAAGATCGCCTCAGCTTAGAAGTTTAAGATCAGTCTGAGCAAGGGTGAGACCCTGTCTCTACCACAAAGAGGAATATTAGCCAGGGTTGTGGCAGGCACCTGTAGTCCCTGCTACTAGGGAAGATGAGGCAGGAGGTTGCAGTGAGCTATGATAATACCACTGCACGCTAGCCTGGAAAACAGTCTCAAAAAAAAATAATAATTTCTGGAAATAACTGTAATAAGTATAGCACGTGTCAAAATTCACAGGCTATAGCTAAATTATAATGAGAGCTTTAAAACTCTTTTATTGACAGAATAAAAAGAAATGATTTAAATATCCTCACTCAATAATACAGAAAAACAAAACAAACTTAAGTGAAGCGAAGAAATTGACAAAAGTAATAAGGGAGGCTTGGCACCTGTAGCTCAGCGGCTGGGGCGCCAGCCACATACACCAAAGCTGGTGGGTTCGAACCCAGCCCAGCCCTGCCAAACAATGACAACAACCACCAAAAAGTCAGGTGTTGTGGCAGGCGCCTGTAGTCCCAGCTACTTGGGAGACTGAGGCAAGAGAATTGCTTAAGCCCAAGAATTTCAGGTTGCTGTGAGCTGTGACACCATAGCACTCTACTGAGGGTGACATAGTGAGAGACTGTCTCAAAAAAAAAGGGGAGGGAATAATAAAATACATATCGTAGGCTTAATAAATCTAAGAGTAGGGTCTTTGAAAAATAATTTTATGAAAACTAAGGCAATTTAAAAAACTAAATTAGCATAGACAGAGATGCTATATAGATATGGAAATATTAAAAGATTAAAAGTAAAATGCCATATACTTTAGACCTATTAGAAAACTGTGAGGTACTGAATGATGTTATAGGGAAATACATATAAACTGCTAAAATTATCTCAAAAGGAGCTATGAAGCCTAAATAAATTGTATCTATGGAAACAACTAAATCTTTAAACTTTTCAAAGTATCCTGCAATTAGCTCTAGAATCCAAATGTTGCCACAGGCATTATTTTCAATTTTCCAGGAAGCATGCAACTTTTATGTTTAAATTTTATAAAGCGCAGTAAAAGATAGGAAAACTACAGATTCCTCCATTAGCAAGTTACTGTGAGTGGTGGAGAGTACTTTTTTCCTATCAACTATATGCCTAATAATGTATGGTATCTATATATTTTGGCAAGTGTAGCTCATTATTCATTCAAATATCTACGTACTAAAGATTTAAGATTCTTATCCCTAAAGAAGAGAGATACTTTAAACATAGTAAGAAAACAACATGATTAATTTTCTAATAGATTATATATGTGCCTTAAGAGACACAAACAGCTAAATTTGCCTTAAGGAGTGGGGGATGACTTCACAAAGGTTATGTATTCTTTATTATAATTAAACAAAATTTACTCAAATCTTTCCCAAGACATTTCCTCAAGGAACCTTAATCAAGGCTCTCATTGTTCTTGTATTACCTACTGCTTGGCAGTCTGAGTACTATAACTGAAAGTTCAGGTAGGCGTGTTTTCCAAAGCCGGCACTCCTATGTAATGTACTGGTAAATATACAAAGAACTTTCTCTGACACAAAGCACATTCAATTCCCAACTGATTACAGTATTGTTTGAGTTTTTTTTTTTTTTAAAGGAAATATGGTCATTTTCCAGGAAGATGTATTCTACCAGCTTTGCTGTTCTTGCTCCAGTTGGGTTGGGCTATTTGAGGTCTTTCATAGTTCCATATAAATTTTAAATGGCTTTTTCTATTGCTGTAAATAATGCCATTGGGATTTTTTATAGGGATTGCACTGAATCTGTAGATCATTTAGGTAGTGTGGGTATTTTGACAATAGTTTATCTCTCAGTCTATGAATGCAGGATGTTTCCATTTATCTGTATGTTCTTTAATTTCCTTCATCAGTATTTCCTAATTTCAGTCTATGTGTTTTTCACCTCATTAGTTAAGGTTACTACTATTTTTTTTTTTGTTGCTATTATGAATGGGATTACTTCCTTTTCAAACAGTTTGCTGTTTGTGTATAGAAATACAACTGGGTTTTGTATGTTGATTTTGTATCCTGCAAATTTACTGAATTTGTTTGTTAGTTTTAACAGATTTTCTGTAGAAAATTTAGGATTTTCTACATATATAATCATGTCACCTGCCAAGAAATAATTTTACTTTTTCTTTTTTTAGGGATATCTTTTCTTTCTTTTTCTGACCTAATCACTCCGACTACAACTTCCAGTAATGGTGCTGACCAGCAGTAGTAAGAGTGGGCATCTTTGCCTTGTACCAGATCTTCCAGGGAAAGCTTTCAGTTTTTTCCCTAAAAAATAATGATATTAGCTATAGGCTTTTCATATATTGCCTTTATTTTGTTGAGAATTTTAATTATGAATGAACACTGAATTTTATCACGTTTTTTCTATGTCTATTAAGATGAAGATGTAGGGTTCTTTTTCATTTTTTTAATGTGGTGGATCATACCAATTGATTTGGACAAGTTGAATCATCCTTACATCCCAGGAACAAATCTCACTTAATGATGGTATATACTACTGTAAAGTTTCTGTTGAGGCTCAGCGCCTGTAGCTCAGCAGCTAGGATGCCAGTCACATACACCAGACTTGGCGGGTTCGAACCTGGCCTGGGCCAGCTAAACAACAATGACAACTGCAACAAAAAAAATAGCCAGGCACGTTGTGGTCGGAGCCTGTAGTCCCAGCTACTTGGGAGGTTGAGGCAAGGGAATCAATTGCTTAAGCTCAAGAGTTTGAGGTTGCTGTGACTGTGATGCCACAGCACTCTACCAAGGATGAAATAGTGAGACACTATCTCAACAACAAAAAAAAAAGTTCCTGTTTTTTTTTGTTTTTTTTTTTTTAACTTTGAGTTTGGAAATGATGACCCGTCTTCTACTTTCTAAAGAATCTAAGGATTAGTTTAATTCTTCTTTGAGTATTTAGTAGGATTCACCTGTGAAACCATGCAGTCCTGGACTTATCATTTTTGGGACGGTTCTGATTACTGGTTCATCCGACTTCATTATATTGGTCTGTTCAGTCCTTTTATTCTTAATTTGGTAGGTAACACATTTCTAAGAATTTGTCCATATTTTCTATATTATTCTATTTCTTAGCATATAATTGTTTACAATAGTTGTTTATAATCAGGTTTATTTCTGAACCTTTCATTGTTAGTATCTCCTCTTTGACTACTGATTTTATTTATTTGAGTCCTATTTCTCTCTTTTTCCTCTATCTAGTATAAAGGTTTGTCAATTTTTTCAAAAAAACAAGCTTAATTTTGTTTTTTTTTTCCCTAGTCTCTATTTGATTTCTTTCTTCTCTTATATTTATTATTTCCTTTCACCTGACACACGTTAACTGTGGGCCTAGTTTTTTCTATCTAGTTTGTTAACATGTAGAGTTAGGTTGCTTGAGATCTTTTTAAATGTAAGCATTTACTGCTAAAAATTTTCCTCTGAGTACTGCTTTTGCTGTATCTCATAAGTTGTATTTAGTATGTTGTGGTTTTTTTCGTTTGTCTTGAGATTTTTTAAATTCTCTTGTGCTCTCTACTTGGACTTAATGGCTTTCAAGAAATGTGTTGTTTCTGCACATTTATGAATTTTCCTGTTTCTTACTGTTACTGATTTCTAGTTTCATTCTACTATTAGGAAAGATATTGGGAATAATTTTGACCTTCATGATATTTTTAAGACTTGTTTTTTGACTAATACATAATCTATCATGAAGAATGTCTCACGTGTACATGAGAAGAATATGTATTCTTTTTTTTTTTTTTTTTTGGAGACAGAGCCTCAAGCTGTCCCCCTGGGTAGAGTGCCATGGCATCACAGCTCATAGCAACCTCCAACTCCTGGGCTCAAGCGAGTCTCCTGTCTCAGCCTCCCAAGTAGCTGGGACGACAGGCGCCCGGCCATTTTTTGGTTGCAGCCATCATTGTTGTTTGGCGGGCGCGGTCTGGGGATTTGAACCCGCCACCTTAGGTGTATGTGGCTAGCACCTTAGCCGCTTGAGCCACAGGTGCTGAGCCAGAATATATATTCTTTTGCTGTTCAGTAGGAAGTTTTCTGTATATGCCTGTTAGGTCCATGTGGTCTATACTTGCCTTAAGTCTGTTCAGGAGTATAAGTATAAACAGCAGACTTTTTTTTTGTTGTTGTTAACAAGAGAAATTTATTTCTCACACTTTTAGAGACAGAGAAGTCCTAGGTCAAGGCATTGGCAGATCTGTTGTCTGGTGGCAGTCTGCCTTCCCACATATGGCACCTGTCTTCAATTTCCTAGATGCTTTCTCTTGATTGAGTCTGTTGAAGTATTACATTGCATTTTTCATTTCACTCATTATATTTTTCTGCTCCAGAATTTTTTTGTGGGTTTTGTTTCTTTGTTTTAGTTAATGATTCCGATCTCTCTCTTGGATTCATTTCTGGATTCCTTGCCTAATTTTTTTTTTGGTATGCTCCTATAGCTTGGTGTACTTCTTTAAAATAATTTTAATTCTTTGTCAAGCAGCTCATAAATCTTCATTTCTTTTGGATCAGTTATTGGAACTTTATTTAGTTTCCTCTGGTGGTGTCATATTTTGTCTGATTCTTGGTGATCCATATATAGCTTTGTGTCGAACTCTATGTATTTTTAAAAGCCAGTATCACTTCTTGTCTTTGCAGACTGTTTGTAGCAGGTATAGACTTTCTTCTGCTGTATTCCTGAACTGATGAAACTACCTCCAGGACCACAGTCAAGAGGTGCTGGAATCAGGTCATGTGGCTATTGCTGGGTCTAGAGTTAGGTCTATCAATGGCAGGCCTATGACTGGGGGCAAGAGCAGGCATGCTTCCTGTTGTATCTCTGGGTAGCCAGATCTATGTTTAGGACCATGGTTGAGCAGTGCTGGAGCCAAGTCATGGGGCTATTTTTGTTTCTGAAGGCTGGTGTGCAGATGTGGGACTGTTACAAGGGTCATAGATGGGTGTGGCTCTCACCAGAGACCTGTGAAGGTGGGGAGTAAGACTGCTTCCAGGTCTGTGGTAGAGACTGAAGCCTGATCACAGAGTTCCTTCAAAGACCACAGTGACATCTAAGATTGGTGGACATATTACTGGGCACATGGACAGGTGTATCTCTTACTAGTTCCCTGAGTAGGGAACTATTCTTCTGGACCATGGCAGAACATGGCTGGAACCAAGTCATAGGGCTACTTCAAGATCCATAGTTGGAACTGAGTTTGGCTGGCCTGCTACCATGGACACAGATGAGTGTCACAGATCTCACGGCAGGCAGGTCTGACTCTGGGCCACAGTAAGTGGGGGTCTCAGGGACACTTTAGGATCTGTACGCAGGCTCAAATCAGTGGGTCTGCCATCAGAGGCTCAGATAGGCATGTCTCCCACCAGTTCCAAAGCCTTTTTACTGTGGCAGAGCAGGGCTAAAATGGAGTCATGGGGCTGCAACTAGGAATGAGGTCAGGGTGCCTGCTACCAAGGGCAGGTGTCTGAGTACCCAGGTGGACATAACTGACTCTGAGCAGTGGTAGAATGGTGCTGAAGCCGCTGATGCTCATATTTTAATGTAACTTAAACCACTCTCACATTTCTGTTACCTGATATTAAATGTATTATCTGCTATTCCTCATAAATTGGTCTTATGTAAAATAAGTTTACCAATGGAGCACAAAAAAAAAAAAACATTACTTACAGAACCAAAAGGACAATGCTTTCTCTCTTCCTAAGTGAAGGCAAAGTAACCACAAATTCAGAAGTTAAAAAAAAAATTACTTCTACATGTTCAAGCCTACCTTCAAATCATCTTTAAGTTCGTGACTCATCATAGTGTCAAACTCATTGGACAAATGCCTTAAAATTATTCTAGTAAGGCCAGGCTAGACCAATTTTCCTTGTTCTTTTTGGAGAAGGGTAAAGAGTGTGTTTTAACCTTTCCAAGTGCGCTAGGCACCTGATGCAAAACCTCCAGTTTGTGGCAGCCATGTAGGTCAATTAAAAATATATTTATATCGAGAAAATAGATGCTTTTTTCCCTTCTGAAGTATAAATGCACAATGCCTTCACTTTACAAAGGTAAAAGTTAAAAACAGAACAGGTGAGGACATCATGAATAATAGTTGTTCTAAATTTTAAGATTTTGATTTTTTAAGAAAGTACAGGCTCGGCGCCTGTGGCTCAATCGGCTAAGGCGCCAGCCACATACACCTAAGGTGGCGGGTTCGAATCCCCAGCCCGGCCTGCCAAAC
This sequence comes from Galagoides demidoff, assembly GCA_963574575.1. Classification (NCBI taxonomy): domain Eukaryota; kingdom Metazoa; phylum Chordata; class Mammalia; order Primates; family Galagidae; genus Galagoides; species Galagoides demidoff. Next base: position 129 of record CAUYQV010172852.1, on the reverse strand, counting down.
AACAATGATGGCTGCAACCAAAAAATGGCCAGGCGTTGTGGCAGGCGCCTGTGGTCCCAGCTACTTGGGAGGCGGAGGCAGGAGACTCGCTTGAGCCCAGGAGTTGGAGGTTGCTATGAGCTGTGATGC
>CAUYQV010172850.1:0-10230 GCA_963574575.1 Galagoides demidoff | reverse complement strand
ATACAGGCATCAAGGAAAAGAGTTCCCAATAGCCAAAGATGGAAATTTAGAAAGAGTACTGTAATCTAAATAGAGAATAAGAAAACTTAGAAAAGTCCTCAATGTCCTATAAGATGTGTCTTAAGGGATGGGTATGATTTCCACAGAAAGATGTGCATGAGGAAGACTGTCCAGGTGAAGGAACCACACAGTGAAATGTGTTAGGACAGGGAAACTTAGAAAACATGTGAGGGAAAGCAAGTGATTTAGAATTATTTGAATCCAGTTGAATATATTGAGTGAATCTTAGAATTATTTGAATAAAAGTATAATGCATGAGTCAAATATAAGTAAAAGAGTTTGAACATTATTCAGTATAGAATGAATATATTGTGAATATATTCAGTCCATTCAGTATAGAATGAATAGTGTGGCTTCTGGCCATTTGAATGACACAATCAGAGATATATTTGAAAAATTCCGTTGGTAGTTTAAGATTTTGAAAGTCTTTAGGCATTAGGATAAATAAATTAATTGTAATACTAGACGGTACTGGCATTATTGACTTATATCAGTTGTTCATAAGAATAAAAAATTTAAAGATGAATTTGGGTAGCAGAATAGCAGTATGGAGTGACAACCAACAGGATTTTGAAAGAAACTGTCAAGGAAGAAGAAAATTAATGTGTACACAGCATGATCTACCATGAATAAAACCTTCAGTATTGTTTTTTTCTGGTAAATGCTGGATATGACCTGTGCCTTGTAACTAAGAGACATTGGATACTTTTGAGGAACTTCATGAATGGGCAAGTGATTGCCTTAGTGGTGAAGGTGGGAGGGTTGCCTGGGTACAAATGGAGATCAGAGCTGTGCACCTAGTAGGAAAAACGTAGTGAAAACAATAATTTGCTAAGGAGGAGAAATGTGGTTTATACCACAAATGTACATGCAGTAACTTACCCATGTATCCCAAGATTCCAGTTGTTAAAAGGAGGCAGAAACAGGAGACACCAAGAATCACTACAGTGAGACGCCAGGCAAATGGAACTGACGACCCTGCCAGAGAGAGAGAGAGAAAGAGAGAGAAACTGAGGGGAACACATAGGGAAAAAGGGATTGCTGGCAGGGATTAGAGGGAGATGTACTCATAAATTTATGACCCTGACTCTTCAATGTCCTCAAACATCATAGATGGAAAGAGATACTGGCCGGTTGAAACAACATTCAACTGTCCCTGGGCTGTGCTCTTATTCTCTTGCCAGAATGTCCAATATATTACTTTTCTTGACTCCTCATCAGAAGATAGTCATTATTGTATAAATATCATATGCTATCATACCTGTGTAAGCACCCACGGTTTTCTCAATGCTGTTTCAGTACTGTTCTTCATTAATAGGAATAGCCACAGTTATGCACAGAAGAAATTCTAATCACAAAGTGCTAATCAAATATAATTTCTTGAAATTTCACAGAATGAGTCCAGGGTAACATGAGACTCACAACTGTTTCTAAATGGAAAAGAAATAATTTTCCTATTTGACTTGATTAGTAATGAATGTACGTATGTAGCAACCAAACCACATTCATTCTCTGGAACATCTAAGCTTGCATATTTGGTTTTCCACGTTTCTTTTTCATTAAAAAATTTTCAGATATAGTTTAAACAAACTCCCAAAACTGGGAAAGCTAACTCAGTGATGCAAGACAGTGGTTTCTGTCTTGTTACTTTAATCACATACACACAGGCTGAGACACTGGAGGATGGTGAAGGTCTGTCTCCTATATAACTTTACCTTTATTTTTGGATAATTCAGATCTTCTGAGATTGGTGTTTGAAGACTTTGATTTCACATTTGAGTAAATATGCTGCTCTTCCTGCTCTTTTTTCTCTGGAGATTAAAATGCAGATTTAAATACTCCTTCATATTCACACTATTTCTCCAAAAACATGTAAGCTATTATTACATGTAAGAGAGATAATGCAATTTTTTCCTAATGAATGAAATATACAATTATTTTCTTCTTACAATGTAAAGTTTATTAGGTAAATTTTCTTTCAGATAACAAAATTTTAGGAGTAAGTTAGACATAGCATATATGTTAAATTAGAATGAAACCCTTTAGGGAAATTGTTAAACAGAGAGCAGAAAATGACCTCAGGACTCATTCAGTAAGGACAAGAGAGGGAAAAGTACTTAGTGTTCTTTGGCATCTGCCTCATGGAAGGAAGAAGATTTAATTCTGCATATGTTGGACAGTTTTCAGTCATATCTAAAACCTTTTGAGGTAAAATTCTAGAAGACACAAATTAGAAGTTTATTAAAAAAAGTTTTCATGTTTTAGCCTCTCTGGGTTCTCTGTATATAATTGAGGTCAGTATTCCATGCCATTCAACTACTGATGCCTGAAATTTTTCATTTGAAGTTTTATTCTCAGTGAGATTTTTTTCAGCCCACATCATTAATATTTTACTATTCTAAAAATGCCCAGTTCTGAACATCTGTGTAGGTCCTTGACTATTATCATTTCAAGTAGTACTTGAAGTTCATTAAATATGTTATTTACTTCCACTAAAAATGATAGAAATGTTGTGATCTAAGAAACATGTCCTTGAAAAATTGCCCAATCCAGAAAATAACAAAAAATTTTATAACTCAGTTGTATTGTAAAGATAAATAATGTTATATAATTGATTATTATCCATTTTTTTTCTTTCATAATTTCTGCTTTTCTTTTTCTATTTGTCATTAGCCTTTTTTTTTTTTTTTTTTTGGTCATAGTTGTCATTGTTGTTTTGGCAGACCTGGGCCCGGCTCCAGTGTATGTGGCTAGTGCCCTAGCTGCTGAGCTATAGGCACCAATACTGTCATCAGCCTTATTATTCATATTTTCTTTAGGACAATTAGCTTCTCATAACTTTCTAATTTGCTACTGCTGCCTCCTCCAATATTTTAGAAATAAATGCTCTACACCTAGGAACAAAATTGATTAAGATGTTCTGTGGGTTATGTATTACATCCATATGTTGAGTGCATAATATAAGAAGGCATACACAAAAGGCAACAAATTTTTGGAAACATTAATTTTCTTGCAAATACTTTGAAAAAATAATTTGTATCAAGCATTTTAGATATTTTATGATCAAGGAATTTTATATGGGAGAGGATTCCAACTACATCAAATTTTAATAATCTCTACACTCACTGGTTTGCCAGGGTGCTATCATATTAAACACTTTCTATATACATTTATTCCTCAGACAATTATGTAAATTGATATATTTTATAATGTAATTAAACCATGTAGTTCTCTGTATGTGCATAAACATTAGCCTTAAAACATTTAATAATTTCTTACCAAAATATCCCAGAAGAAAGCATGATTGTACAGAGAAATAACTCCTTTAAAAATTCTTTTGTTGCCTTTCATGTATACCAAGTCTACCTCAGAAATTTGGGAGCTATATCATATAAATAAGCCAAGTATAGGTATAGATTTATAATAGAGAATCATATAATTCTATGGATAAGAAAAATATGAACTTGATTAAATCATTATTTAAATATAATCCTGCCATCATCGATGTGACCATTTTGCTCTATTAACACATTTGTTCAATCCAAGAGATACACTGAAATATTTGTTAACAAAACCGTTATGTTTAATTAAATCATACTGAGAATAATATGGATACACTGCAGATAAGGATACCTGCGTCAACGCCGTGGCGTTTCTGCTGGCCAGGGTGTTTGGTCCAAATAGAAGATGTAAGCCCCAGTGGGCAGGTGGAACAGATGGGTTTGATCCAGAACAGAAGATGATTCTTCTTGGCTCTACATCTTCTCTGCCTGCTCTACTTACCTAGTCACTAGTAGGCGTCGGTAATTTTCTGCTACATGTAAACATGTGAGAAAACAATTCACATTTGAGCTTCAGGCTTTACCCATTTGTGTTCTTTATTACTGAGAAATGTACAGTTCTTTAACAGAGGAGATGAATGGGCAAGATAATTCGAGGGGTGTAACCTCAATGTAACTTCGAGTGCCATTGACTTATGTTTGAAGAAGCTTTCTCAGAGTCCACATGAAGGGATGTTCCTTTAAGACCCTCTGAACTGATTAGAAAGCTAATCATGCAGGAGGCAGACCCTGAAAACAGAGTCTGGCTGTCTCTGGAAAGTCCTGGAAGGGACCCTGAGAGCGGAGAAACAAGATAAGTTAACGTGCATTTCAGTTACAAGTTGGACCTATTTTCTCAGACAAAGGGTTGAATAAGTTTTTGTGGTTGCTCTGTATGGTTTCTTTGTACTCTTATCATATGAACCATTAGCTGCCAATTAGTTTTATTACTAGAATGTGTATGTGCAGAACTCAGTATTGTTAAGACTATATATGCTTGCAAGAAATAAAGTTAGGAGCTGTTTTGCCAGAGTGAGCAACAGTCTCCCTTCTTAAAAACATTTCAGTGCAGACATTGTAAAGAAGAGAAGCCCGTCAGCTTCCTCTTCAAGTCTGAGGTAGCATCTCCTAGGGAGTAATGGATAAACAATGAGGACGTAATTAATTTATAGGTTTCAGCTCACTAGAAAGTTGAAATAGTTATTATCCTTCAACAATTTAAAAAACATGATTAGTAAACAAAAACATTTCAATTGTGAGTTTTCACTATTATAGGAAAACATTTGAGAATGATACATTTGCCAAAATTTTCCACTAATGGGAGAAATTGTAACTACCGGAAAACCCATTTTGATGTAAAAACAAATTTTCATGCAAGTTTTCAAACAGAGTGAATGTAATCAAAGGCCAACTTAGGGAGTATGTGAAAGAGGATAATCTTATTTAATTTTTCAATTATTTATAGTTGTATAGCATCATAGTTAAGAATTTCATATGTTGAGTTATAATACAATACCATTTTGTTCTGTTACTTGGATTGTGCAAGTTGTAGTCATTGGGAGTTCTAGCAGGTTAGCTCCTGTGTAGATTTATTAATATTTTAAAAATGCATTTGCTTTCTAAATCATGAAGAACATAAAAAGGGAACTTATAAACCAAAATTAAAATGATTGGCCTTTATATTTGCCCCAGATATTTATCTTTGCGAGAGATCTCTATTACTTCATGAGGTTTTGAGTGACTGTCTATCACTCTCATTTTACAACAAAAGACTCATCATTTGTTACAGAACTCACAGTGACAAATCCTTCAGCTTATGTCTGGCTGGGAATGTGTTAAGTTCGCCCTCTTTTTTTAAAGGATAATTTTGCTAGATATGTAGTTCTAGCTTTACAGGGATTTGTTTTTCATTTTAGCACACTAAATAAACTGTTGTTTCTGGCTTCAGGTTTCTGATAAAAATTGGTTGATAATCTTATTGAAAATCTCTTGTATATGAGGAATCCTGTGTCTATTGCTGCTTTCAAGATTTCCTTGTTCATTCTGGCTTTAATAAATTTGCTTACAAAGTATTTTTTAGTGAGTTTCTTTGAATTTATTTAACTTAGAATTTGTAGAGCTTCATGGAGTCACAGATTAATGCCTTTCATCCAATTTGGGAAGTTTTTAGCCATTTTCTCTTTCAGCACTCTTTTTGTACCTCTCTCCCCCTTTTCTCTCTGTTCTCTTTCTCCGACTTCCACAATGCATATTTCCAGCCACTTGATGGCGCTCCCCATATTCAATAAGCTCTGTTCACTTTTCTTTCTGTTTTTCTTTTTTTCTTAGAAACAGACTTTCATTTTGTCACCCTCGGTAGAGTGATTTGGCATCACAGCTCACAGCAACCTCCAATTCCTTGGGCTTAGGTGATTCTCTTGCCTCAGCCTCCTGAGTAGCTGGGACTACAGGTTCCCACCACAACGCCCGGCTATTTTTTTGCAGTTTGATTGGGGCTGGGTTGGAACCCACCATCCTTTGTATATGGGGCCTGTGTCCTACTCACTGACTACAGGTGCCACCTTGTTCACTTTTCTTTATTCTTTCCTTTTTCTAATCCTCAGACTCTCTGATCAGTTGAAACTCTCTAACGCGTTTTATTTTCATTTATTCTATTTTCAGTTTCTTTGTTTTCTTTTTACAATTTTTACCTTTTTATTGATATTCTGACTTTGTCACACAATTTTTCTGCTTTCCCTTTTTATTTTCCTTTGGTTGTTGGGCATCGTTAATGTAGTTGGCTTAAAGTTTTTACCTATTTAGGTCAATGCCTGGGGTTTCTCAGCTGTAGTCATTTAGTTCCTCGACAATGAGTTGTATTTTCTTCTTTCTTCATATGCCTTCTGATTTCTTGCTGAAAATTGGGTATTTGACTTATATTGTGATAACTCTGATAATTGGATTCTTTACTTTCTCCAGCAGTTGGTTGGTTAGGTTGTTTTTCATTACTGAAGGCTGAAACAGTCCATTTTCAAACTATTTTAGCAAAATGTATATACTTTCTTGTGTGCGGTCACTGAAGTTTTCCCTCAATGCCGAAGCTGAACACACATACAAAAACAAAGTTTTTGCAGATTGGCTCTGTGACTTGGCATTCAAGATATTCAGAAAGGCTTGCTCTGAGCCTAGATATCCATGATATCCATAGATATCTTCCCTGGATCTTTCTGAGTATATATCTTGCCCAAGCATGCGCAGGCTTTCTGAGTTCCCTTGTATATATATCTGCTTTTGAATATAATTTCCCAAAGAATATTGCTTCATATTCTTCTCCAAGTCGTAGGTATTCCAATATACGCCCTGTCCTGAAATATCTTGCCCCAGTGCATATCTGCAGATTTCAGTCTACCTTGCAGCTTTTACTGGTAGTACCCACTTCTTTTGTTGGCTGAATTCTAAATTACGTGAAACAGAGATGCCTGCTTTTCCTCAGTCCTTTGGTATTCCTTAGTCAGTTTATACAGATGTCCACAGTATTTTCCCAATGAGGCCTGCTCTTCTCTCTCTGGGTTGAAGGAGGGAAGTGGGCTGCCCCACTTCAAACCAAGACTGCCACTGCTCCAGAAGTTTGCGTCTGAGTGAGTAAAAATACCACAAAATTTTTCTGTTTGAAGATTTTTTAATTGATCATTTTCTTCAGTACTATAAACATTTGACTGATTTACAGAGCTCCAGCCAAATTGGACCTACTGGTTTCTGCTTCTTTTTTTTATGCTTTTGTGGGGGATGAGAGTTTGAGTCTTTTTAGTTCGCCATTTTACTGATGTCACTTCAGTGCATTCCTTTTTAAGGCTGAGTTGTATTCCCTTTGTGGGTACATGATTGTTTATTCATTCCTCTACTGAAAAACATCTTGGATGGACCAGTTTTTTAGTGACTATGAGCAAAGGTGGTATAAACACTCGCATGCAGGATTTTGTGTTGGCGTAAGTTTTCGGTGCTAGATTTTTGTTAAGTCTAGTCACTCTATTGAACTAGTGCACACTAGATATCATTTCCTCCAGGTGTATTTTTGTAGCTATTAATCAACCCCTCTTCATTTCCTCCTCCTCTCTACAATTTCCAGCCTTGGTAGCCACCAGTCTACTCTCTTTTAGCTCTTACATATGAGTGAGAATATGCAATATCTGTCTTTCTGTGTCTGATCTATTTCCCTTAAAATAATGATCCTCATTTCTATCCATTTTGCTGAAAAACGACAGGATTTAATTATATTTAAAGTTAAGTAACATTCCATTGTCTAATACTCATGTTGTTTGACTTCTGCATTTACAAAAGATCTAAGATACAAAATATAAGATAACAAGTATTATTCGTATATAATATTACAATTTTAATACAGTTTTTTCCTTTCTTAAAATGTGTATACATTTTTTCAGCACCCCCTGTGTGTTTGGGTGTTCAAGTGTTGGGTACATATATTACTGGCACTGCCTCCTTTTCACCAAGAGATGGTGCTTTTTTCCCAGGTTTCCTTTCGCTCTTGCAACTGTTTTGAAATGCTGCCTGTCCAGATGTGGGACATCCCATAAAGATACTCTGTAGGACAGCTGGCTAGGGGTGTGTGCCCAGTGAAGCCATGGATCAAGCTCTACAGCCATGGTGCTACTGAGTAGCCAAGCTGATCTGGGATTTTCTTTGAATGAAATACAGCAGTGTGTCATGGGCTGGGGTTGCTACCTCTGCCTCCCCACTTTGTCTTTCTCTTCCATCAGGGTATTTCTTCTATAGGCAATCATGATGTTTCCCATGGGTTGAAGAACAAATGGTTCTCTTGAAAAGGAAGCCCACATGGTGGGGAACATGGTTGCTTAGGTCAATCTCACTTTTCGTAGTGTTGAAGCTGTAAATCTAGGGGAAATTTTCCACCATCTGTGCCTGGCAGATTGGGGGAGGTGTGTCCCAATACAGAATCAGATTTTCTTTCCATCTTCTTGGACTTTTTTCACTTCTGTGCAGCTCTGGGTACTCTCTTCCTCTGAGATTTGAGTTCTGGGAATTGTTGCTGCTAGTCTCGGTGCCGGATACTTGGTTTTGGGTTTCTGTTGGGGAAGCCGAAGCCAGATTGGTTTTACACTGCCATTTTGGTAATGTCACTCCCTCCCAAAATACTTTTCAATATAATTTTAGCAACTGAAATATCCCTTTGATCCTTATCATCCCACAAACTTGGTGCTACCATTTTTCTTTATTTTTGCCAAGTGACTAAATGTAAAATATCTCCTGTAACATTGACTTGAATTTCCCTGATCTCTAGACAGTTTGGCATGGTTCTGTGTTTATTGATCATCTATGTTTCTTTTTATGGGAAATAACTATTCTTGATTTTCCTCTTTTTTTCCAGATAATTTTGCTTTCTTATTGATTTATAAGAATATGTTATTTGTTCTTTATACTAAATTGCTATGGATATCATCTTTAGGTTTTAAACTTGCATTTTCATGTTCTTTAAGGTGTGTTTTGAAAAAACAGAAGTTCTAAATTTAGTGCAGCCGTTGTTACCTCATCTTCCTATTTTTGTAGATTTTTGTATGTTTTTTATAAATGTCTACCATAACCCTTTCTTGATACGTTTCATACTGTCCCAAAGGCACTGGTTCTTCAGTCACTAAGACCTTTCACTTCTGTCATTTCTCAATACAGTGGAAAAGTCAGTGCCTGCTCTATTTGTCAGAATGTTTCAGGAAGGATGTGATTAGTACTCTATAAGAGTCCTCTGTAAATGACATATTATCATTGGTATTGTGAATAATACTAGTAATTCTAATTTTCCAATAGGAATTCATCAATCACAAATCAGTTATAACTTTTTGGTTGGATTAAATAAAAAGGGGCTGAATATCAGTGGACATGGCAGGATGGCTCAAATATTTCTCAGAACGTGTAAGTTTGTATTTCATATTCTTTGCCCTCAGTTTCTTTCTCAGTAATTTATTCATAGAATATAGGCTAGTAATAGAAAAAAGAATTCTTGGGGACATAGAAAATACCTTTAATTCCATTTGATTTCACTTCTCAGACAGGCAACGAACAAATTTCAGGGCCCATAATAATTAGACAAAAAGGGCATTATTTCTCTCCATGTTGTTTAATGGAGTGTCTTTCTAAATAGTAAAATAGCACTTTCCTTTTCTGTCTTTCGTTCATTCTCTTATATAAGTGGTGATAGTAGGTGTAGTTGGAGGAAAAAAGAAAATACAATGATGAAAAAAATGTTGCATCTAAACTCAGCCCTCCCTCTCAGTAAGATTTTAGGCATTTATTCGGTGGTCCTTAAGAACTAAATTAATGATGAATTTTTAAATAAATAGTTCTGTGATTTTGAATCTCTAATATGATCATTGACTTCTGCTATTGTTTTTCACAAGTCTGTCTAATTCCTGGCAGTCATTTTTCATTAGTAAATCTGCATACCTTTTTTTTTGGTTGATGTATAGAAAAGTAGTATAAAAAATGACCCCCTAAGTCTGTTATAATCATATCTAAGTACCTTGGAGGACAATAGGAAAGCAATTGCCCTAATTAGCACAGTATTTGTTGACTTGGCCCATTATGAACTATGTGCTGTTTTATGCACTTAAGATATAAAAATTGGCTCGGCGCCTGTGGCTCAATTGGCTAAGGTGCCAGCCACATACACCTAAGGTGGCGGGTTTGAATCCCCAGCCTGGGCCCACCAAACAACAATGATGGCTGCAACCAAAAAATGGCTGGGCGTTGTGGCGGGCGCCTGTGGTCCCAGCTACTTGGGAGGCAGAGGCAGGAGACTCGCTTGAGCCCAGGAGTTGGAGGTTGCTATGAGCTGTGATGC
>CAUYQV010172849.1:0-18245 GCA_963574575.1 Galagoides demidoff | reverse complement strand
GTTGTGGCAGGCGCCTGTGGTCCCAGCTACTTGGGAGGTGGAGAGGCAGGAGACTCGCTTGAGCCCAGGAGTTGGAGGTTGCTATGAGCTGTGATGCCATGGCACTCTACCCAGGGGGATAGCTTGAGGCTCCGTCTCAAAAAAAAAAAAAAAAAGAAATTTGAGAAATTAAGAAACAAAATGTGCCCATTATTCATAATCCCACTATGTGGTATTGTTCTGTAAATTTTTTTTTTTTTTTAAAGCCAGGCATTTCACTGTGTTGCCCAGGCTGGAGTGCCGTGATGCAGCCATAGTTCACTGCAGCCTTGAACTCTTGGGTTCCAGGGATCTTCCCACATCTGCCTCCTGTTTAGCTGGGACTAAAGGTGCATGTCACTGTGCCCAACTATCTTTTCTTCTCTTTTCTTTTTCTTCTTTTTAGAGATGGGGTCTCACTTTGTTGCCCAGTCTGGTCTTGAACTCCTAACTTCAAGCAATCCTCTCACCTCAGCCTCCCCAGCATTGTTCTCTAATTTTTAATGCGTGTATTGACATATGTGCAATTAAACTGAATACGCACATTTGTAGGGATGTTTTTGTTTTGATTTTTGAAAACGTGAACATGCAGAAATAAAGACTTGTTATTTAAAAACAGAAAAAGATGATTGCATTAATATACACGGCTATGATTTAATTAAAAAAACAAACAAACAAAAAAAGAAAACAGCAGGTCCTCTTCATGACTCATTCCTTTACCACTTGTCCCAGGTCCCCTAACCTCATTCCCTTTATGAGTAGAAAGGCATAGATACTTTATTCCCTTTTCCAATAACAACTCATAAGAGTTTTCTCATAATATTAACAAAATTTTGTAAATGTCAGCTTAATGGCAACATGCTAACGGAGATAGTAGCAGCTATCATGTATTGGGGAACTGCTAGGTGCCTGGTGTGTAATTGCTAATTTTACACAATTAGTTTTCGTCTGACTAATGAAGGAACTGTCTGACTAACGTCCATTCAGACACTGCTCTGCCTCTTCCATGGATACCTCACCGTGTGAAGATGTGGATGTTCAGGTGTGATACAGGTTAGATCAGGGGGCCAGTTCACTGTCCCTCAGGCCATTGGAGGGCCGGACTATGGGTCCCCAGACGAGTCGGCTGCTTAGCAGGATAGGCGGCGGCGGCAAAAACACCCAGCAGGCCAGATAAATGTCCTAGGTGGGCCGCATCTGGCCCGTGGGCCATAGTTTGAGGACGCCTGGGTTAGATATTTGTGGTTTCTTGTATTTTCCTATTATAAATGAGATAGCTACTATTTTCATATGTTGGTCTGTGTCTGCAAGTCAAATCGTTTCCTAGGAAAGCTCGCTAGAAGTGAATATTTGAAGTTTTAGCCCCTGGTGCCGCTTGCCTTCCTAAAAGGTTATGCCAATTTACAGGGAGTGATTAATTCTAATGGAGAGAAAGGGAGTGACATTTCACAGAGGAGCTGACATTTGAGCTGGATCACCCAGGAGGAGGAGGGCTTTGCCAGAGAGGGGCAGAGCAGGCAGAACCTTCCAGACAGGGGACGGGGGCAAAGGCTCTGCCCCAGAAGCGGCCCCTCCCTCCACAGTCACTCCGTTCCCTGTGCTTATTCTGCAACCAGAAGTACTCGTCATTTACTCATTTTATAGTTAGCAGGGAAGAGCATCAGAATAAAGCAAAGAGAAAGTCAGCGTTCGAGTATGGGATTCTGCCCTGTCATATATACCAAACCATCTCAAATGAAAGCTTTTTTGAAGTTCTGAGATATTCATGTTAGTCTTTTATTATTATTTTCATTCCCCAAGCTCAGCATAACCGAGAAACTTACCAAATCTCTCTGGTCCTACCTGTTTGCCTGAATTTTAAGGGACAAGCGCCACATTGGTCCTAATATATTGATATGTAGGATTCATCACTCACCATCTCCTGGTTAAGTGCAAGGAGGAGTGGCTTCAGCTTCTTACCTGTAACAGGCTGTATAGCCATTTGCTTGATAAAATGGATAAAAGTAACAAAAGCCTATTTTAAATTAAGGATAAGTGCCAAACCCTAGGGAGTTGAGTTCTAGAGTAGGAGAACTATGGCCAGATTCAGCTTTGATGTATCATGTTGAGTCTGCAGTTCCCTCCTGCGGCCTGGAGCAAGTGCTGAAAGCTGAAGGGGACAGGTAAGGGAGCCGGGCAGAGCCAGGGAGGCTTCCTCGTGCCACTTCACACTAATCCTGTCCTCCAGCTCCAAATACAATGTGCCCAGCCAACCATTTCACACCAGATTTCGAAGGAGACAGCTAACAAATTATGAATTAAGTTAACAAAATATTCCTAAAGCTGTCAAAGTCCGTCAGGATCCTCTTCTTGCATCTGAAGTGTCTACTGCTACTGTGAAGATAACAGTCTAGCAGGAATTCATGAAGTTTATACAGAATTTAACCACCTTAAATGGTGTGACCATGATATAAAAATGGAGGGAGTTAGGGGAACACGTGAATGGCACATGGTTTTAAAATCAATTATGGGGTGTCTTTTCCTGCTTTTAGAAGTGCGAAATAGGTTGAGTAACTCCTTAATCTAAAAAGCTTGGGGCCGAAAGTGTTTTGAATTTCTGGATTTTTCAGATTGGGGATTTTTTCAGATTTTAGAGTCTTTGCGTTATACTGATTGAGCATCCTCAGTCTAAATATCTAAAATCTGAAATGTTCCCATGGAGGAGCATGACGATAGCAAATCACAATTTTTCAGATTTTGGAGCATTTCAGATTTCTGATTTTCAGATTAGGGATACTCAACCTGTAGGGGGAATAGATGACCTGTCGAACCCCATTTAATTGCTAGCTAAGAAATCTTTATCATTGGCATTGTCATACAAAGATATTTGAATGACTTTAGACATAGTCCAGCAAAATTGCTACGGCCAGTCCCCGTCTGTCCCCTGTTCTGCAGATGTCCCCTCAGAAGGGGGCTCGTGTGTGGAAGTGTTACTCCTTCAGTACCACAGTGAATCCTTGATGGTATCAAAAGAGTACTTCATTCCCAAGGCCCTTGCAATTCGATAATGTATTTAAGACTTTTAATACCATGTTGTCATGAATTGTTTTTGCTTTATTATATTATTATCATTGAAGGTTGTATTATTATGGTTACTATTGTTATTATTTAGGTTATCTTACAACCTTGACTTCTACTCCTGCCTTGCTAGTTTTCTCCCCAGTCCTGACAAAGGGGATGTAAGATTGGAAGTCTGTGTTCTCCGGGCGGTTTGTCTGTGAAAGGGAAGCTGAGCTGGATACATAGAAAATATGCAGTCTCCCTGGGCTGGGGGTGCTGTCCCCTGCGCAGGAGCTGCCAGCAGTTAGGGAGCCCTTCATAAGCAATGAACTTCATCTGAAAGGCGGGCTCCTGCCCATCCGTGAACACTTGCTTCCTCAAAATTTTTAATTAGGATGGTGAAAATAACTAAGATCTTTACCAAAACTTCTTGCCAACTTAAAAATTTCCAAATCAGATGCAAATGGAAGCCTATAAGAAGGAAATCCCTCACTTTACAACTCAACACTTCATTTCCCTGACTCCATATCTACCTCTAATTTCACTGGGTTCATATTTACAACCTAAAACCCAAAATCACACTGCTCAGATAGGCATTATTTGGCCTCTTAAATAACCTAGGTTTTGGAATCTAAACCATCTTATTTTTCTCCCATTCTTAGTTCTACCCTTTCTCTAATAAGATACTCTCTCTTGCATATTCAAATAGAAGAAAAAAAATTTTTTTTGAGACAAAGAGTCTCACTTTGACGCCCTTGGTAGAGTGCCATGGTGTCTAGCATAGAACAACTTCAAACTCTTAGGCTCAAGGGATTCTCTTGCCTCAGCCTCCCAAATAACTGGGGCTACAGGCACCCACCACAATACCTGGCTATTTTTAGAAATGGGGGTCTCACTCTAGCTCAGGCTGGCCTCGAACTCCTGAGCTCAAGCAGTCCACCCTCCTCAGCCTCTCAGAGTGCTGAGATCACAGGTGTGAGCCACCATGACGTCCATAGAAGAAATATTTTTAAAGTAGCCCATTGAAAGTGCAAAATTGTTATTAAAATTAATGTGCTTACAGAATTTATATAAGCATAAAATTTAAATCTATTTAATTTATTTAAATCTATTTAAATGCTCAAAGCAGTTGATTATAAAAATAGCCTCATTTATGATTAGTGTGCATTGCTGCTGGGGTTGCTGTGGTAATTGAGCTTTTCTACTATTGATGAAGGTGATTTCTGTTTATTTATATTGACTATATAGCTTTGTCCTAGGAAAAAAAACTTAACATAATTTGGAGTTCTCCCACAAAATGTTGCTTATTCCCCAGATTCCCAGTTCTCTTCATTTTTATTGTTCTCCAGGCTTTTATCAGGCTTTATTAACTCTCTTTCTCTCTCTCATTCTATTTAAATAGCATCTGTCCACCCTTTATCAATTAAGTTTCTCTTTCTTTCTTTCTGGTTTTTTTTTTTTTTTGAGACAGAGTCTCAAGATTTCGCCCTCAGTAGAGTGCCCGGGTGTCACAGCTCACAGCAACCTCCCACTCCTGGGCTTAAGTGATTCTCTTGTCTCAGCCTCCCAAGTAGTTGGGACTACAGGCTCCCACCACAACATCCAGCTATTTTATTGTTGTAGTTGTCACCGTTGTTTGGCAGGCCTGGGCTGGATTTGAACCTGCTAGCTCCAGTGTATGTGGCTGGCGCCCTAGCCTCTGAGCTACAGGTGCCGAGTCTTTTTTTTTTTTTTTTTTGAGACATAATCTCATTGTGTTGCCCCCAGCTAGAGTGCAGGGGCATCATAGCTCACAGCAACCCCAAAGTGATCCTCCTGCCTCAGCCTCCCAAGGAGCTGGGACTATAGGTTCCTGCCACAACACAAAGCTAGATTTTTTATTTTTAGCAGAGACTGGATCTCACTCTTATTCAGGCTGGTCTTGAACTCCTGAGCTCAAGCAATCCACCCATCTCGGCCTCCCAGAACGCCAGGATAATAGGCGTGAGCCACCAAGCCCGGCAATTTCCCCTGTCAATTATTTCACAGGTTTCAATCTTAACTCCCCAGATCTAGTGTGTGCTCCTTGATGAGCTCCTGCCTTGGGTTAGGGCATATTCTACAGCGTGAGTCTCAGTGGTGCCACACACAGCTGTTGACTGAGGAGGTTTACCATCAGCACCGTGAACTTCATCTGTCCATATTGCATTGAATGTCCTGATGTCACATCAAAATTCTTAACTATCTGACACATCCATCTTCTTCTTCCCTAGGTCAATCAGCTTCGTGGCATCCCCAAGCTCCTGCAGCTTCTAAAAGTTCAGAATGAAGATGTTCAGCGAGCCGTGTGTGGGGCCTTGAGAAATTTGGTATTTGAAGACAATGACAACAAGCTGGAAGTGGCCGAACTGAGTGGGGTACCTCGGCTGCTGCAGGTGCTGAAGCAAACCAGAGACTTGGAGACGAAAAAACAAATAACAGGTAGTGCTTACTGACCGTCACAGAGGGTAACCCTGGGCTCCCCAGCCAGGTGTCTGTCATCTGCTCCTCTGAAGTTTCCTGGAACAAATGACTGACGGGCCCATCATTACCAAGGTGGCTAGAAGGGGACATGGTTGTCTGCTGGCTCAGACCCCAGATTGGAGCCATGTTTGAATTCCTTTTTTTTTGTTGTTGTTGTTGTTTGAGACAGAGCCTCAAGCTATTCCCCTGGGTAGAGTGCCGTGGCATCACAGCTCACAGCAACCTCCAACTCCTGGGCTCAAGCGAGTCTCCTACCTCTGCCTCCCAAGTAGCTGGGACCACAGGCACCCACCACAACACCTGGCTATTTTTTGGTTGCAGCCATCATTGTTGTTTGGCAGGCCCGGGCTGGATTCAAATCTGCCACCTTGGGTGTATGTGGCTGGCACCTTTGCCATTTGAGCCACAGGCGCTAAGCCTGAATTCCTTTTTTTGAAGGGGAAAATATTCTGAGGCTTCTACTTAATATTTTTAATTAGAAACTCTATGAACCTTTGACCAAAGGTCTTTAAAATGACCTCCTGGCAATACTTTTAACAGCACGAAATTCTACCTACATTCACTCACTAATACCCTCCTCTGTAGTCAGAGAACATGAGGTTTCAGTCCCATGCCAGGTGTCCACAGCAGTCTGAAGAAAACCAACCAAGAACCACACCCAGGTTTTATTATTTGCTCGACCGTCAGCTTGCTGGATCTGTACCAAGAAAGCTTGCAGAGTGAAATAGTTTCCCAGTGTAGAGGATCAAGTTAATCAAATTAGCCAAAATATTCAGAAACTTCTTTTCTCAGTATTTTCCTCCCCTGGACTCCTCTCAGTACCACCTTCCTCGTTCACCTGCCCCTCAATGCCCCCCAAAGAAAAGAGAGGCTGGATATATTTTTTAGTTTTCTACTTCATGGTTCTGGTCAAATATCTTTTCTGCCTAATGAATTAGAAAGGTGAAATAATCTGGTTGAATTAAAGCATACAAAATTAGTGGTATGTCCTCAAAGCATGGAGGAAGGGGACGAGTTCCATTGAAATGAATGGTGCATCATATTGTAGTAGAGGAGAAACGAATTACTGATGTTCCAATATAAACCACACTGTCTGTGTTGCCATCAGCTCTCTGCTCATGTTCTCGGGGCACGCTGCAAAGAACACAGGAAGCATTACTGCACGTAATCATGAGGAAACTTTTAATAAATATCGTCAGTGTCTCAAGTGATAGACATGCATCTTTAATGATCACAGATCCTTAGGTTTCTGGGTATTTTTAGGTATTATAATAAAGGAAACCAAAGATCCGAGAAATCAGCACTTTTCAGTATTGCACATAAAAAGTTTCTGTGTTGTTTTTGTTTGGTTTTGGCTTTTTTGAGATAGAGTCTTACTTTGTTGTCCTGGGTAGAATGCTGTGACATCATAGTTTACAGCAACCTCAAACTCTTAGGGCTCAAGCGATCCTCTTGCCTCAGTTTTTCAGATTTAGTAGAGATGGGGTCTCATTCTTGCTCAGGCTGATCTTGAACTTGTGAGCTCAAGCAGTCCACCTGCTTCTGCCTCCCAGAGCTCTGGGATTACAGGTGTGAGCCACCATGCTTGGCCTCATATAAAAGTTTGTTTTTTTAATTCATGATAACAGTTGACAGTGTTCTGGTAAATACTTTTAAAAGTATTGTTTTGAATTGAATATATTTTGCATTTCTGTCTCCCTCACTTTATTATAGAATAGCTTTCTTTTTTCTATAAAAATCTTGTCATTATGTCATCTCTACCCATTTATACCTTGAAATATCACATTTAAAAATTTTTTTTTTTTTTTTTTGCAGTTTTTGACCAGGGCTGGGTTTGAACCCGCCACCTCCGGCATATGGGGCTGGTGCCCTACTCCTTTGAGCCACAGGCACTGCCCTACATTTTAAATTTTGATACATTTTAATTTTAGGAAACTATATGAAGAGTTGTACCATGGTACCCTTCTGCTAGCATGCTGACATGTCCCATGAGAAATTTCCTTTCCTATCTGTAACTTATATTAGAATATCTGAAAAAAAAAAAAAAAAAAAGAATATGTGCAAAAATTAAGAGTGCATCAGTTCAACCACCATTTGGACAGAGTTTGGAGGTGGCAGGCACTGAGAATCACAGCCTAGGAAGAGTGTGCATTTTGTTCTTCCATCTTCTAAAACATCAACGATTGTGCCATGGTTGGCATTAATATACAAGACCACACCTCACTCTTAGAACCTACATTTTGAGCTTGGCGCTTGTGGCTCAAGTGGCTAACGCGCCAGCCACGTACAGCCAAGGTGACGGGTTCAAAGCCAGCCCGGGCCCACCAAACAACAATGATGGCTGCAACCAAAAAATAGCCAGGCGTTGTGGCAGGCGCCTGTAGTCCCAGCTACTTGGGAGGCTGAGACAGGAGACTTGCTTGAGCCCAGGAGTTGGAGGTTGCTGTGATGCCACAGCACTCTACCCAGGGGGAAAGCTTGAGGCTCTGTCTCAAAAAAAAAGAACCTACATTTTGTTCATTAAGATACAGGAATGAATCACAAAAGAGACCCAAACAGATTCTTATTTTATAGACAGAAAAGACTTCATGAAGGAGTCGTATTTCAAAGTGGGCCTTAAAAGAGGGATGGCTTTGTATTGATATTTTCAAAGAAAGAATGAAAGTTATTCCTGGCAAAGTGAGCATCACCAACAAGCAAAGAGGCAGAGAGAAGCCACTGGTCATTTAGAGGAAACTTGGAAAATGAGAGTGGTCAGAGCTGGGCACACGGTAGTTAAAAAGCTTGGGAGGGCGTCAGGGGTAATCCACTGGACCACGCTGTCTCTGTTCTTGCATAGGCAATAGGAGACTAAAGCCAGAGAACATTCTGTGATACTGATGCCATGGAAACCATCTGGGCATCATTAGATAATCTATAGAGCTGATTGTATAGTACCCAGGATTTTTAGGACAAGCCGGAAATCCCTACTGGAAGGTGTTCATTACATGCCAACTAAACTGAACTGACACTTGAGCATTTGATACAAATCCTTCTAAATTACTCCGTAGCTCTTCTATTAGTAGAGCTAAATCAGTGCTTTTGGGGCTTCAGAATTAAATTCTTGACCTAATATGGATGTGTTTTTATCTTTGCTTGGAAAAACAAAGCAAGTAAGCATATATGCGATCTTTTCTTCTACCTTTTTGGAGCCCCTATTATGTGTTATTCCATAAGCTAGGGCTTTCTATTTTTCATCTCTGCTTCTCCTGACAACTCCACAAGGCGGTGGGAGCATAATTGACGATTTACATGAGATCATTGTGCGGCTCACAGGGGTAAGGAAATTGTCCAAGGTTGCACAACCAGTAACGAACAAAGCCTGAGTTTGAACCCAGTTTCGTCTCGGTATTTTGGGATATCATCCCACCTATTCCTGCTGGGGCACACAGCGACCCGTTGTTGTGGGTGTCTGGGAAGGGCTTGTCTCTGAGAGTCTGATGAGAGGATTCTGCCTCACTCCTTTTTTGAGCCTTCCTCCTTCCCTGCCTTGATTCACGCCATCTTCCTGCCTGTGGCCTTTGTATTCAGCAGCGTGCCCATTGCCAATCCATCCTCCAGTCTTCTAGTGATTTCTTTATAATAAAAATACTGCCCCGTTATGCTCCCTATTGCCTATAAAACAGAGTCTGTACCTTGTACTTTCCCACGCAAAGGTGTTATGACGAGAGCCACTGACCTCTGAGTCTCCTCCCAGACCCTTCCAGCCCAGGTTCTGAAACCCTAAACACCTACTGGTTTCCCCGTGTCTATTTTCTGTCTTGGTATCTTTGTCTCCGCTGTTGTTTTACCCTGGCCGGGATCCTTCTCCATACTTAGACTGTTTGGGGAGCCAGCGTAGTCTTCAATAGCTGACTCAACTTCCCTTCTTGGAAACATTCCCCATGCTGTGGTCCTCCGCGCCCCCTTTAGCAAAAGTTTGAAGGATGGGGCTTCTCTGAACTGCTTTTGCATCCTTTAAACATCAGGTTGCCACTTAAGTCCTGCCTGGATGTTTAATTTCAGTACCCGCTGCGGGGTTCGTGTAAGTTTCTCAACAACTACAGACGTCTAGCCAAATGACAAAAAGGGCCTTTTGGCCCGAGAATATCTAGATGACACACAAAGAAAAGAATCAGGTGCACTTTCAGATAAAAACCCTGATTTTTCTGGCCAAAATGTAAAAAAGAACCATCTGTCTCTGCGTATACGTAAGAAGTGCAGCTTCGGAATTTCGCTGGCTGGGAAAGAATGTAACTCGCTGACCTTTCTGGCATTTGCAGGACCAGCCTGAAAGGGAAGCTCTTCACTTTTCTAATGAAAAGACTTCAGGAGCAAAGCCTTGCCCCCATGAAATTGTTCTCTCTCCTTCATCTAGTGAGTGTGGTAGTGTCTCTTTAATTGAAATGAGAAGGGCACAACCTAGTCTCAGAAGTTCATCTTCAAGGTCACTGAGTGGTGAGCATTGCTGGAGTGAGCAGGGCTATGCCTTGGGTTAAAACAGGTCATGGTAAGAAAGAAGCAGGGCTTCCTGGGCCTACTGCATCAGAAAGAATCAGGGGTGATGGTCAGGGAAATCTATTAAAAATGCACAGTAACCTCTGCGTATTTTATGGAAACACTTAACTAGTTTGCTGCATTTTAATAAACTATTTGAAGTATCTTAGTATAAAATATTCATGATGCATCTTTAGGTAATTATTTTATTCTACATTCATAATGTGTAACGGTGCTCTGGGTTTATGTAAAACTTAGAATAAATGACCTTTTCAATAGTCTGATGTTCTGGATAAGATTGAAGGGGAAGGAATATATCTATGCAAGAGAAATTATTTAAAAAAAATACTCCTTCTGCTCTGTGACCCTTTGAAAAACAAGGTTTAAAAAAACCAGTTCTCTTCCTTGTCCTGTTGTATTTGTTACCGTCATCATTTCATCCTCCTCCTCATCTTTTTTCACTGAAGATAAGGATTTCTGTAATCATCAAATTTGTCAGTTTTGCTACCTAAGTGTTAATGAAGCTTTAGTTAAATGACTATTTTTCCTATCCTAAAAGGCAATATTATTATTGAGTTTGAGTTTATTTGCTTGAGACAGAATCTCACTATGTCATCCTCAGTAGGGTGCCATGGTCTCACAGCAACCTCCAACTCCTGGGCTCAGGCGAGTCTCCTGCCTCCACCTCCCAAGTAGCTGGGACCACAGGCACCTGCCGCAACACCCGGCTATTTCTTTGTTGCAATTATTGTTGTTTAGCTGGCCCAGGCTGGGTTTGAACCTGCCAGCCTTGATGCATGAGGCTGACCATAACCACTGTGCTACAGGCACCAAACTTACATGTTGAGTTTGAATATCTAAGATTACTTTACTATTTACCTATTTTTTTTTTTTGAGATGGAGCCTCAAGCTATCCCCCTGGGTAGAGTGCCATGGCATCACAGCTCATAGCAACCTCCAACTCCTGGGCTCAAGCGAGTCTCCTGCCTCAGCCTCCCAAGTAGCTAGGACCACAGGCGCCTGGCACAACTCCCAGCCATTTTTTGGTTACAGCCATCATTGTTGTTTTGGCGGGCCCAGGCTGGGGATTGGAACCCGCCACCTTAGGTGTACGTGGCTGGCGCCTTAGCCAATTGAGCCACAGGCACCGAGCCTATTTACCTATTTTTTACAAACATCACAGCAATAAATTTATAAATAATAGAGTTATTATTTTTCTTTAAATTGGTAATTATTCAAACCATACCCCTCAACAGACTCCAGTTCCCTTTCTTTTTGGCTAGAATCTTTTTGGCTTAAAAGCCTCATCATAAAGGCCGTTTCATAAACTACAGGCAGACCAGCTGCAACAGAGAACTATAATAATAGGTATTTAGCTACTGTGACAAAATGGACTAAAGGTGACAGCTGAAAAATGAAAACCTAATATTTCAGGAACACAGAGTGTGGTCATTGAAAGAGACATCTATTCATAGTCATCTAGTCCCGTGGTTTCCGAATGCTGGTAATTGGAATCTTTTTTTTTTTTTTTTGAGACAGAGCCTCAAGCTGTCACCCTGGGTAAAGTGCCGTGGCATCACAGCTCGCAGCAACCTCCAACTCCTGGGCTTCAGCGAGTCTCCTGCCTCCGCCTCCCAAGTAGCTGGGACTACAGGCGCCCACCACACCAACCAGCTATTTTTTGGTTGCAGCCATCATTATTGTTTGACGGGCCTGGGCTGGATTCGACTCCACCAGCTCCAGTGTATGTGGCTGTCACCTTAGCTGCTTGAGCCACAGGCGCCAAGCTGGAATCATTTTTTAAAATATAAATTACTGGAATCCATCCTGAGATTCAGACTCAGTAAATTTGAAGTGTGGCCCAGGACTATAATGATTCTGATTTGTCACTGGGCTCATTTGGAAACCAGTCATCCAGTCTTATGCTCTGATTTCAGGATGAAACCCCCTTGTCAACGCTTTGATAAGGGACAGGCTAATTTTTATCCACTCCAGTGACAGGACAAGATCTTACAAGTTAGATATTTCATTCTTCTTCAAAGCCTTCTTAAAAGTTTATGCTTTCAGCGAGCCAAAATCTTCTTCCTTATGATTTCACTTGTTGGTTCTGGTTTTGCCTCATTTAGTCATAGAAATGTGGTGTATCTACTGTTCAAGTTTGTGTTTCTTTAGTTACTAGAAAACACGCATTCCTGTGTGCATTAGCCCCTAATTTCTTTGGGTTTTGTGTTAAGTAGTTTCTCCATTTTTCTGTTTCATTTTTTAATCATGCATAAGCACTGTATATATTAAGGGTATTAATCTTTGTCTAGTATTATTGTACATATTTTCCCAATTTACAGTTGATTACCTACTGGTTTTATATGCACGTATGAGGGTGTGTGCATATATACTATATATAATCCCAAATCTCTATAGAACCTTTTAGTTTTTTTCCTAGCTTCTTGCCACCCAGAAATTTGACAGGCATGACATTTCTAAACAATATCCTACATTAACAAAAATTTTACTAAAACTTTCCAAATCATACACTTTTGTGCAAGTAATATAGCATGCCAAGCTTTAAAGGATATTGACTGTTGACGGGAAATTCCACTCCCTTTGTTCAAATTAATCCTCCCTGGTTTTTATTGTAAGGTGTATTTTTTCTTTGAGTGCCCTGTGTGGTCCTTTTCAAAAAGAGGAAAACATCATTATGCTTCACATTTTTAAGCTTCTGGCAGCCAGAGACTGTTAATTTGCTTGCTTATTTAGAACTCAGGGAAGCTTTTCTTTCTAACTTTTTTTTGTAGCTTAGTAACCAAAACTCAACCTCAGACCTGCCTTTAAATTGTTTTCAACCACCTTCTGAGTTTTGTTCTATCAGTCCCCCTTCCAGGGCCTCTTCGGAAGTGGGAGGAATGAAGTCATTGTGTTGCAGTCCCTGTGGCTGAGGGACACTGCCCGCGACTAACCCCACAAGCTACTTTGATCAGGAAGAGACCTCCCCGTAAGCCAGAGATCTAGTCCTCACCAGCTACCAGACCCAGTGACACTGCAGAGGAAATCTGGTTGCTATTTCAAAAATTGGCTACTTGTATACAGCCAAGCAAACCGTTGAAACCCAGAAGATTGCATTAGGCCTAAACTGTTCTGATTGATTGGGCCAAATATAAATACGGTTGAGTATGACTAAGCTTTAACCATCAAGATTATTACTTTAGTCATTAATATCAAAGGAGATTATAATAACCATATGATTTCGCCAAGACCACCGTGTTTGCTTTTTATCATAAAATAGACTTGTGTATCCGTGCTTCCTCTTTCCTTTGTACAGACGATGCAATCAATTTAAGATGTAGGAATTATTGACTAGGCAGTGGGAAGGATCAGGTAGACAGGGAAAACTCATCCCTTCTCTTTCTGTCTCTCCCCTTTTCCCCTTTCCTGGGGTAACCCACTAAAGTATGAAAGAAGAGAAGGCAACTTGACACCTGCTGGGAGTCACTGGAATAGCAAACAATAGATGCATGGCCTTTCTTACACTGAGTCAGGAGTATTTCAGCACAAAATCTGTAAGAAAACAAATGCTAACTGTGTATGCCACATTCTGTCTTCCCTGAGTACCCCATCTTCAGTCTCTGTATCATAAATGCCCTAGAAAGTATGGGAAAGCTATTTTCCCGATTTCTTCTGGTTTGGCTTATATGGTCTTTCTCTTTAATGTAGGAGATTCAGGGAAAGGGAAAATTAAATGGGTAAATGTGGAACTACCATTCAGTTAGTACGTAGACCATGCAAATTGTCAGATAGATAAAATACCCGTGTCTGTCCTTCACTGCCAAACTGTTAAACAAGAAATACAGGAGGTAGCCAGCATAACTTGCCGGAGGACATAAACTCTGTCATTGGATAGGAGTCAATAAACATTAATTGGTGATATTGATCAGCCTCCTGTTGACAGACCTAGGGAAAGGCTTTCTGCAGGCCTTTCTGCTATTGTTGGGAGGGAAAATAATGTCAGGTAAAAGTTCTAGATAGTGAGGAAAAACGTAGGGTGAGAAGATATTTCTATAGGAGAACAAATATGACTATATTTTATCTGAAGGGGAAAAAATATGAGGTTTAAAATGTTGAAGTCTTAGCTCGGTGCCTGTGGCTCAAGCGGCTAAGGCGCCAGCCACATACACCTGAGCTGGCAGGTTCAAATCCAACCTAGGCCCACCAAACAGTAATGACAGCTGCAACCAAAAACTAGCCAGGCATTGTGGCGGGCACCTGTAGTCACAGCTATTTTCGAGGCTGAGGCACGAGAATCGCTTGAGCCCAGGCGACAGCTTGAGGCTTTGTCTCAAAAAAAATGTTGAAGTCTTAATTACCATAGGACCATTTCAAGGCTACCTATTGGTAAACCCAGAGTTTATTATCCCAGTAATCTCTGCTTTGTGGAAGGGCTTTTTGAGAGAAACAGCACTAAACGTTGGCATATTTCTGGCTAGTATATACATTCCTGACTCATTTAAAACCTGCACAATTTTGTACCATAGGATGTGTATTTGTCCTTTTTATGGATTATCCTCTATTGCCATCTAATGAGCTCTAGGAAGGGCCTTTCAGTTGAGAAAGGAGCTATCTTATCTCTACCACCACCACCCCCCTTTTTAAAAACAACTTATAGTTGGGTGGCACCTGTGGCTCAAAGGAGTAGGGCACCAGCCCATATGCTAGAGGTGGCGGGTTCAAACCCAGCCCTGGCCAAAAACTGCAAAAAAAAAAAAGAAACTACTTGTAGTCCTTAGGTCACCTCCCTTGAGGTGACAGCCTCAACTGAACTTCCAGCCATCGTTTTGCCGCACCTTGCTCCATGTTCATGGTAACTCTTTGCCTTTCTAGGTTTGCTGTGGAATTTGTCCTCAAATGACAAGCTCAAGAATCTCATGATCACAGAAGCCTTGCTCACCCTGACCGAGCAGGTCATCATCCCCTACTCGGGCTGGCCTGAAGGAGACTACCCCAAAGCCAACGGTCTGCTGGATTTTGATATATTCTACAACGTCACCGGATGCCTGAGGTAAGGCCACTCTGTTCCTCGCCCAGGTAGAAGACGTCATCAGAATTAGGTAGCCCCAAAGAAGTCAGGATATATGCTGCCTTTTTTTGATCCTTCCTCTAAGTTACACAGTTCATTTCTGGAGAGACTCTTGTTTGGACAGTAACTGAGAGAATTTATTATGATAAGTGGTTTACTTTTATCTCCACCCTTAATCACACAGTGTCAAGCATTATGTTAACTAGGGAGAGTTGCATAGAGGCAAATAAGAAAATCCTAGGCCGGGTACGGTGGCTCATGCCTATATAATCCTACAACTCTGGGAGGCCCAGGTGGGTGGATTGCCTTGAGCTCATGGGTTCGAGACCCGCTGAGCAAGAGCAAGACCCCCGTTTCTAAAGATAGCCGGGCATTGTGGTGGGCACCTGTAGTCCCACCTACTCATGAGGCTGAGGTAAGAGAATCACTTGAGCCCAGGGGTTTGGGGCTGCTGTGAGCTATGATGCCACAGCACTCTACCCAGGGGTGACAAAGTAAGATTCGTCTCAGAAATACAAAAAGAATTAGGGTGCCAGCCACATACACTGGGGCTGTCAGTGTTGAACCCGGCCAGGGCCTGCTAAACAACAGTGACAACTACAGCAACAAAATAGCTGGGCCTTGTGGTGAACAGCTGTAGTCCCAGCTACTCGGGAGGCTGAGGCAAGACAATCGCTTAAGCCCAAGAGTTGGAGGTTGCTATGAGCTATGATGTCACTGCACTCTACCAAGAGTGACAAAGTGAAACTCTGTCTCAAAAAAAAAAAAAGAAAAGAAAAGAAAATCCTTCAGGAATATTTCATCTAGCAAAGAACACACATGGGCAAATGACGTAGAATACAGCTGTGAGTAAATGTGCCAGAGCAGCGGCCAAGCTTGGCCACTGGGCCAGTATTGTCAGCATCACCCGGAACTTGTTAGAATTCTCAGGCCCCAGCCCAGACCTGCCAAATCAGAAGCTGTCAGGGCGGGCCCAGCAATCTAGTTTTAACAAGCCCTCAAGGTGATTATGATGGCCCCTGAAGTCTAAGAACTGGGATGTCAGAGGTTCAAGTGCAGCGCTGCGGAAACGCAGAACAAAGGGCTATTCATGTGGCAGGGCAGGGGAGACCAGGAAGGCGCTGGAGAAGAGGTGCCAAGGGCTCTAAAGGTGAAGACCATTTGGTGTCATAAAATTCTCTGGGGTGGCTTCTACTGCCTTATCATGTTAAACAGAGTTCTCAATACGGCTGATGTATCGATCAGGACCCTTTCCATTGAAAATGGCAGAAACCGAATTTAACCTCACTGAAACCAAGTAGGGACTCATCCACCCACAAGTCTGAGAGGTTGAAGGTCACTTGCAGAAATGGAGGAAGTGTACCCGGGCCTCAGCCCCTCCCTAGGACAGAAATTCAGCATCCCAGGACTCACTCTAGTTTTATCTGATTTCTGCTCTTCCCTTTTTGCATGTGGGGCTCATTCTCTACAAATGCAAACGAGCCTTATCTTCCGAGCAGGCAGCTCTTGCTCAGCCACACACAGAAAAAGTTCACCTCTTTCTTCAAATGATGGTGCCAATCTCAGGAAGGTTCGTTCCTGGCCCTGCTGAGAAAGGTATATACGATTTGAGTCCCTGTCACCTGGATTGGTCGAGCCTAGATCAGATACCTGCTTTATAGCCAGAATGGAAAGGTCTGTTCTAAAGAGGGGTAGAAATCCTTGCTAGGCAAACAGAACAAAAATGGAAGACGCCTTGGTGCATCACAGCACACACACCCTTTACAGTCTGTCCACAACCTTCTTGGCCACCTTTTTTCCCGTGACCTACTTCGTACCCACGAAAGTACTTGCCTTGCCTTAGATGTCATGGGCACTTTCATGTAGTCAGAGGCTTCATTTAATTTTATTTGCCTGGTAAACATTTTCTGTTATCAGCCTGTTGAATATTTAATCTCCTAATTGTTTAACATCAAAGATAAAGTTCACCTTTTCTGTGAAACACTGTCCTGATTCCCCAGCAAAAAACATTGCTTCTTCCTAAGGGCTCAAATAGCATTTTATGGGCAAATCACCATTGTTGTGGGTTTTATCACCTTGCTTGGTTATGATGAGTTGTTTACACAGCTTTGCTGCTGGATTGGGAGCTCCTTTAAAGCTAGGTCCCTGCGTTAAAAAAAAAAAAAATCTTTAGGCTTGGCGCCCGTAGCGTAGTGGTTATGGTGCAGGCCACATAGACCAAGGCTGGTGGGTTTGAACCCAGCCTGGGCCAGCTAAACAACAATGACAACTGCAACAAAAATCAGCCAGGCATTGTGGCGGTGCCTGTAGTCCCAGCTACTTGGGAGGCTGAGGCAGGAGAATCGCTTAAGCGCGAGAGTCAGAGGTTACTGTGAGCTCTGATGCCATGGCACTCTACTGAGGGCAACATAATGAGATTCTGTCTCAAAAAAAAAAAAAATCTTTACTCTCCAACACCTAGGAAGTTTCTGGCACATAGTAAGTAAGCCTCAAGTATATGAATGAAATGATTAAGTGAATGAGTGAGCAAACAGAAATACATGGTGAATTAATGAATAACCAAGTCTGGTCAGAGTATGGAGTTGGGGGTAGAAAATAATCCAACAGGAATTGGAAGCATAGGCTAAGGCCAGATTGTGGGGCCATGTTAGAGAGTTAATTTTTTTTTCCTCTAAGCAAAATTAACTAGCGTGGAGGACAGAAATCCAGTAAATTTTGTGTGAAAAATAAGGCACGTGTCACCAAGAAAGATGTAAAGGGGAAAACCCAAAGGCAAAGGAGTTAGTTACACCTCGTCCCATAGGCCCCCCCCTTAAATCAAGGAGTAGAAGATATGCGTAGTTTGACTGAAGCAATGCCCTGGTTGGCACATATTTTTCAGAACATGCAATAGCTGAGTACACTCATTCAGCCAGTCAGTGACACCATTCCAAACTGTTCCCAAAACAATCCAAACAGCTCATTTGAGCAGAATATAGCAGAGATCTGGGAGATCGCATGCCATAGTGTATGTGCTTCCTAAACTATCCATTCTTATTTCATCTGTATATCTAATTTATAACAGTAGCTCACATTTATTGTTATTATGTTCCAGAAGCGGTTC
>CAUYQV010172842.1:0-19658 GCA_963574575.1 Galagoides demidoff | reverse complement strand
CCTCCCAAGTAGCTGGGACCACAGGCGCTCGCCACAATGCCCGGCCATTTTTTGGTTGCAGCCATCATTGTTGTTTGGCGGGCCCGGGCTGGGGATTCGAACTCGCCACCTTAGGCGTACGTGGCTGGCGCCTTAGCCGATTGAGCCACAGGCGCCGAGCCTGGAATAGCTAACTTAAGATAATTACTTTGTAAGCATTACTTCACATTTGTGTGTGTGTGTATGTGTCAAGAACACTTACAACCAACTCCCTGCCATTCCTATGAACATAACACATGCATTGTTATTAACTGTAGTCATGATGTACAGTAGATCTCTGGGACTTATTCCTCTTGTCTAATTGACCTTTTGTATCCTTTGATCCACATCACCCAGCCTTCCACCCTTAGCCTCTGGTAAACAGCATATTGCTTTCTGCTTCTATGAATTTGAGGGGGGGGTTTTGGCAGTTTTTGGCCGGGGCGGGTTTGAACCTGCCACCTCCTCCGGTATGTGGGGCGGCGCCCTACTTTTGAAGCCACAGGTGCTGCCCTATGAGTTTGAGTTTTTTGGATTCTACTGTAATGAGCTCAGACACTATTCATCTTTCTGGGCCTTAATGTAATGTCCTCCAGTTTCACCCACAGTGTCACAGATGACAGGGTTTGTTTTCTTGAGAGCTGAGCAGCATTCCACAGAGGGTGTGTGCTACGCTGTCCTTGTCCGTCCCTCTTGGATCTGCACTGTGGTCAATTCCATATCGTGGCCTCTGTGAACAGGGCCGCAGGGCACAGGTGAGAGCAGACGCATCTGACGTGCTGATCTCATTCCTTTGGACGCACACTCAGAAGGGGGATTGCGGGAGCGTGAGGAAGCTCTGTGTTCGTCGTGAGGATCTTCTGTGCTGTCTTCCGTGACAGCTGTACTGACTTCCATTCCCACTCACCGCGCAGGCCTCCCCTTCCCCACATCCCCACCAACCTCTTTGACCTTTGAATAACAGGATTCTCACAGGTGTGAGGATATTTCACTGTGGTTATAATTTGCCTGACTCATCCTCACTAGCCATTATCTCCAGGAGCGCTACTGAGCTCTCTTTCACAGGACTGCTGGCCTTTAATGGACACATTCTTAAAAAGTGACTATTACCAGGGATTCTGTACATATCTTATTACTTCCTGCTCATCGTGGACCTTGGCCTACAAGGATTAAATTGGCAGGAGGTGGGGGCAGAACAGAGTTAATCATGGGATAGTGTGTTTCCCTCTTTCAAATAGATTGGCCTTGATGAAACGCCAGTAATCTATGTTGGATTCAGATAATGTCAGTCCTCTAGAATGGTAATTATTTTCAAAAATTTATCAGCAGAAGTTAATTGGTTTTATGTGTCTCTTTTAAGAATCCCGTACATTTTTCTCAACATTAAAAGAAATGTGAGTGAAAGTGACGCTTGACTTGCTTTTTGTTTTTCTCTCTGTGACTCTCTTCTGAAGCTGATGGACACATTGTCACTCAGGTTTAGGCTAAGCTATTAACCGCTGTCATGAGGACTGATGGCAAGGGTAAGAGGCACATTCAGCAAATCCAAACCCCTTTGCATAGATGTATAAATGGTCAGAATTGCTTTGTGATGTGATGATTGTGACCTTCTCAACAGGAGCTCGGTGACAAATACATCCAGGCAGAGGACATGTTAGATGGTGATGTTTACACAGTTGTGGGGCAGCCAGGAACTCAGAAAACCTTTCCATTGAAAAGATGAAATCCGTACTTAAAAAAAAGTCAAAACATCAGCAGAAAATTAAGAAAATACAGACTTATTTCAGGAATATGATGCATCTTAGGGTTTTAGAACCTCAAAATGAATTATAGCTTTTCTTTGTAGGTACACCTCTGAGGTCATGTTACAAGATAGCATAAGGTGATGTTCTGTCTTGAACACATTAATCCTCCTTTAAAAAAAAAAATTAACTGACTCTATTTGAGATGCTGCCAGTGGCTGTACCAGTGGCTCATGCCTGACTTACTGCCAAAAGATATAAGTTGTACCACTATTCGCCATTAAGTGTATCCTGGAGCCTGGACACCAATACCAGATGACGCTTACAAGTTCTCACACATGCTGCAAACAGAATTGCCGTCAAGCGTCACTTACTGATGGGGATGCCGTCTGGGAAATGTGCTGGTAAGCAACTTTTGTCCTTGTGCCAACATCATAGAGTGTACTTACCTGACCCTAAATGGCTCTATGGTGCGGACGACTGCTCCTGGGCTGCAGACCCGTGCTGGAGACTGCAGGCACCCGTGGCGCTTAGTAGGTATTTGTGTATCTAAACATGAAGAAGGCACATCGCAATGTCATTATAATCTTACAGGCCCACTGTCATACTTGCAGCTTGAAACATCGTTATGTGGCAGATCCGCAGGTAAAGGGGCTGTCTCTGTGACCCACCTGTAGGTGAGGCGAGCCGAGGTTTACTCAGAGACTGTGGCGATCCTCCTGAGCTTCCTGGGTGCTCTTTCATTTTATTCTCTCAACACTTTCATGGTGACATATCGATCATCTATCATACACCAGGCCCTGGGTGAGGCCCTGGGACATATTGATGAGCACACTGGCCGTGCTGCCTCATCCTCAGAGTCTAGTGAAAGAGAGTGATGATTGATGTGCTGCTATTGATTGATCATTATTTAGCAGCCATTGAAATGAGTGTTTGTTCATCACCACTTCACAAATGAAGGAATCAAGGTTTAGGGAAGTGAAGTAACTTGCATTAAAATCCGAACTTTGGTCTTCCTATCCTTTCTGGGGATAGTTTGAATCCCAGTTTTGCTAGCTAAGATATATGTGGGCTTGTCCGAGTTTTCGGACTTGAATGAGAGCAATGAAATGCCTTTCAGCCTGACCCCTTCCATGTCTCTCCCAGCCTCTGGGTCTCAGTTTAGTTGTCCTCAGGAAAGGCTTCCCTGCTCACCCTCCTCGTCCCCGGGGACCTCCTGATCCAGAGTGTGCCACGCTGACTTTGTGGCACCCCTCTCAGCGTCCCAGCTCACTGCCATGTAATTACCTGTTGACAGAACAGTTGGCCTGAGGGCTCCACTGTGTTTCCACCACATTTGCTGCCCATGGATAAATTCAACACACCCTCTGCTCCATCCTCAAATTGTGCCACACCCATCTCTATTCTGCCATGCTGAGATACAGGAACAGTTCTGTTTATTCTGGTAGTGGCTGAACTGGCCGTTGAGGGAAAGCTTAGCAAAGAATCGTCGTTAACGTGAGGCCTGAGCAGTGGCTGGAGGAAAGGCAGGCTCGGTTGCCAGTGTTGGGCAGGACTTGACAGGAGACGCATGGCCCGCCACACCTGCCCAGGGCTTCACACCCACCGGCACAGTCATTCAACACCTCCGTCTGCAGACTGATATATTTTTGATGAGGGTAAAGTTAGGGAAATCCTGGAGAGTCAAAACAGACAGAAGACACAGTTCTTCTATCCTGAATCAATGGGCCCATTTGGGCCATAGCTTTGCTTTCCTGCAACCAGGGTCTAATCTGGTGCAAATCAATATTTGTTGATGCATAATTTCATGGAGCAAGCTCGTGTTTTCTATAGCAAGGTTGTCTTTTAATAAGATGACTAAGCACGACTTTATAAGGCAAACAAATGAAATAAAACCGTCCAGACTACTACTGGAAATGTGCTTTTTTTTTTTTTTTCTAAGCTCCAATACAGACCTTTCAGTGAAACAGCCTGACAGCTTTATGTGTGCCTTCCTGTTTAGCATGGCAGTGAGGGATGGAATTTGGGCTGCTTCTGTCTGAATTCAGGCCCACCATGACCCGTTGAAGTCACTTTCTCAAAATAAAGACAGACTTAAATAATAAACTTTCAAAAATCGTTCTAAGCTAGGCATTTAAGCATTTTTCCTCTTCACCTGTGGATTCTTTAACATAAAGATTATAAAAATATAGAGCTAGTAATGACAGCTGCTATGGCTTTCAGAACATGCATTAGGCTAGGAATACGTAAAGATGTGCTATGATCCATCTGAACCGGGACTATGTGTGGGGAAAAACAGCCTCAGGTTAATTAAGGTCACTTAAGGATAGAGTGTAAAGGCTTTTTTCTATTACTCAGCTAAAGAGAAATCAAATGAGAATGTTACAGCAGGCTTGGGTTTCCCGCCGGTCTATAATATTTCATACTTACTGAAAGGATAGCTTTTCATCTAATTTTTAAAATGAGAATACATTGTTTAGTACTGTAGCCAGCATAACAGTAACATGCAGAGCCATTTGGGGACCCTGGATATCTTTGTGTTATGCTCTTCATCCCTCCCTCCGCACTAACCCCTGGCAACCTCTGACCTTCTTACCGTCTCCATGGTTCTGCTTTTTCCAGAACGTCATATAGTTGGGATCGTAGACAGATAGTCCTTTCGGACTGGAGTCTTTCATGTGGCAATATATATTTGTGGTTCCTCCGTGTCATTTTATGTCTTGAGAGCACATTTTCTTTTTGGCATTGAATAATAGACCATTGTCTGGATAGACCACAGTGCATTTATTCACCCACCAACTAAAGGACATCTTGGTGGCTTCTGAGTTTGGGTAATTATGAATAAAGCCTCTGTGAATGTCCGTGTGCAGGTTTTTGCATGGCTTAAGTTTTCAGCTCCTTCGGGTGACCAGCACGGAGTGTGACTGCTGGGTTGTGAGGTTGCAATTACGTTTGGTCTTGTTGGAGCTGCCGCCTGTCTCCCAGGCTGACCACGCCATCTGCATCCTCACGGCCAGTGAACGGTAGTTCCTGTTCCTCCTCATCTTTGCCGGCATCTTTTGTCATCAGTATTCAGGATTGGGCTTAGTCTAACAGAAGTATAGGGATAGTTCATGGTTGTTTCCTTCTGCTCTAATTTGAGACCAACCCCTCAATTTGGAGGAGGAGCTTGGAATCTTGGTAGCTGAGAGCTTCAGAAGGACCTGGCAGCAAGCAGCGTTGAAGGAAAAGCAGTGAAGAAAGAGATTTGTCTAGATGGTGTCCCTGGACTAGATGCAGTCTCCCTAAAGCTCGGGTGAGAATCCACGGGGCCAAACAAAGGGAAGTCCAGGTCTAAGTTGTGGGCAAATTGGGAGAAGCTGTGAATAGTTGACACGCATTCACTCAGCCAAGGACAGCTGGGTGTGACTGTGGAGTTCACCACCCCTCACACACATGTCAGTTTAGAGCCACACTCACAAGGTGGCATAAGTCCCCACAGCTTCACAGCTGCACGACCAGTGTCCTGTGCTCAGCAAGCCTCACCCAAGGCCTTGGTGCACCCCTTAGAGGCGGGCTACGTAGCATCTCAGCTACGCTCCCGCTGCACCACCGCGGTCAGCTCGTGTAATTAGATCAAGAATCCAAGGTCAGGGTCAGTTTATAACATGGAACAATTTGCCTCTCCCTGTCTCTTCTAATTATCCTGAGGTGTGGTGTCCCTGGGGTGTCCTTTCACAGTGTGACAATGGCCTTGAATAAATTAAAAGCTATGGTGGAAAGAAAGAGGCATGCCATTAGCTCTCCCACAGGAAGGCTCCCTCTAAGAGAGACGCAGCCCATTCTCCGTTCAGTCGTGTAGTTATTAGGCTCAGATTTGACAGAAGGATCACCTTGTTTCCACTGTCACCATTTACATGTTTGTGCAGACTGTCCTTGCTGTGCATATACCTTGTCATCAAAACTTCTGCATATGGAAACGTTGTCTTTATTTTACAGTTATGTGTATCTGAGATTTGATCTAAAAGCCTCATATTTTATGGGAAAATTGTTGTCATCAGAGGCAAACTCCCTCTTCTTCTCATCTCTGAACCAACCCAGGCTTGGGTCCATCTGTCTACCATGCAAGACGTGTCCCTCTCTGCTCCCACGGGGCTCACCAGCCCCTGAATTCTAGCCTGGGGGAAGAAAGAGTGAGTACTTCAAAATGTCATCTGTTGGACATAGTCACCAACTCACTACTTTTTTTAATCCCCTGTGCTTCTTACTCGTAGGCCTTCACTCTCAGTTTTAAAACACTGTTCTCACCATGTTTGGTGGTTCACGTCTGTGATCCCCGCACTCTGGGAGACTGAGGCAGGAAGATTGCCTGAGCTCAGGCGTTCAAGACCAGCATGAGCAAAGCCAGAGCCCCAAGACCCTGTCTCTACTAAAAATAGAATAAACTAGTCAGGCAGGGTGGCACACACCTGTGGTCACAGCTACCTACTTGGGAGGTTGAGGTAAGAGGATCGCTTGAACCCAGGAGTGTGAGGTTGCTGTGAGCTGTGATATTGCGGCACTCTACTGAGGGCAATAGAGTGAGACTCTGTCTCAAAAGAGGAAAGAAGAAAATTAACAAAATTAAAGTGCTGTTCTCTCCTCTCCTTCCTCCTTCAGTTCTTGTATTTGTCCCCCCTCCCCTCTGTTCCCCCCCCTTTAGTTTCCCACTGGCATGCTCTCTGGTCTCCTCACTGGTCACCCCGGTTTCCTCCCAGGCCGTCCTCTTCTCCCCTGACCTCGGTCCCCCGGTGATGCCTCGGGTTCCATGGGGCTGCACCCCTCAGCTGAGGCTGCGCTCATGCCCCTGGGGGCCCCTCCCTGTCACCCCTGGGTCTGCCTGACGTCTCCTCTGAGCTTGGTTCAGCTGCTCCAACTTCACAGATCCAGCATCAAATTCTGGACGTTCCCCCTTTCACGTCCGCCTTACCACACCCTGTTCTCCTTTTACTGGAAAGCCGCCTTACTCAAGCCGCACACCCGGGCGTCCTTCCTTTCTGATTAATTAGACATGGGCGCCTCAGGGAGCCGTCTGGATGCTCTCTGATCCTAGAGACCCAGTTCACCACCCTCTTTGAGGTGCCCACCTGCTCTTGTCTCGGTGACACGTGGCCCTCAAGTGGCCCCTGGGCTCTCGCCCCGCAGCTGCCCCTGTCCCGTCTCCAGGAGCAGGATGGGGGTCTTGTCAGCAGCGGCGGGGTCAGGGGCTCTTCTTGGTCGTGACATGAAGCGTACCCCTCGCTGGCAAGGCCTTCCCGCCTGTTCCTCCCCGGCTCACCTTGTCGAAACCCCTTTCTCTACCCTCCTTCCTTCTGCTCTGCCCTTCCCTTGGTTTGCTCCACATCCTGGAATTATGTGGAAGGAAGAATGGAAGGAAGGATGGACAGAAGGCCGGAAGGAGCCCGTTTCAAGATGAGAAACAGAGCCCCTCCCGTGCTTGCTGCGCCGTCCAGGGCGCGGCTCCTTCGGTGCGAGGCCAACATGGGCCTGTGGACGCCGGAGTGCGAACCAACGACAGCCAGGCGGCTGTGGGATGAGGCAAGGGCTTATTTAAAGACTTAGGTTATTCAATAAGGTTAATCCTCAATTCAGGCAGACCTATCTATCACTGCAGAAGCTTTCACTGGCACCAGACACTGACACAGGAAACCCACGCCCAGGACGGTCACAGCGGTTAGGTGATAAGGTGTTTGCACCTGCTGGGTGTCGGCACCTGCCCCCCACACCCCCCACCATGGTGCTGGTGTTCCTGCGGGCACAGCGGGCCTCACGCCGGCCTGGCCTTGTCCAGGGATCACAGCAGCCGCCCCATTTTTGTCACCACTACTCCCAGCCCCTTGTCATGAGCGTCTGCCGCAGCCGGCACCGTCACCAGGCTTCACACACAGCCTTTCTGTTAGCCTCTTAACACCCAAATCCGTGCTTTTTAGAAACTTTGACAAGGTGTTTCTTTAAGAAAATGTTTCCATAACCAAAGACATTTCATAAATGTAGAAAATTGTATGCTCCTTCTGAAAAGTTATACTGCCTAACTTTGACCAGAAAATTAAACCCCCTAAGACATCATCTAGGCTCTGTTTCATTGACCCACATGGCATCGTGAACATCACCCTTCACGGCTGTTTTTTTGGTATCTGATGGCCTGCACTCAGCAACACTGGTGTTTTTTGGGGACACCTGCTTTCACTCTGTGGACCAGTGTTGGGCTAACACTGCTTAGGACCCAATGCAAGTTTGGGAACATTTTATATTCCTGTATTCCGTACATTATTTTCTTTACACTTTGACTGATGGACATTGTTCTTTGTTATGTCTTCCATTAATTTACGACCGTGATGGATTGGGTGGGTTTGCTCCCTCATCACAAATTACTCTGCTGCTTGTTAGAAAAGAAAAAATTTCTACAGAGTATAAGGAGGGTAAAAATAGAATAGGCAATCACACACACATGAGGGAGAGAGAGAGGGAGGGAGATGTTAGAATTTGGGGATAACTTCAGCAGAAAAACAGCTTTTTATCTATACTGTCAGGTTGGATTAAATTGTTAGATTTAATTTTTGTTAGAATTTTAAGCTATTGCATCAAGTGTAAAACAATAATTAACAGAATCTTAATGTTTTATTCAAAACCTATTTTTTCCTTATGATAAAAATTTGAAATTTTCAGAATTTGTCCAATTTTATATGTGAGATCATGCCTTCAGGTAGGAATTGCTCAAATTCAAATGAATGGGAATGATAAAATACTATTTTTAAGTGCTCCTTGGGACAGAGATATTATTCTATTTTTATTTGAATAAAGCAAAGTCATGACTGTGTCTGGTACAGAGTAGGTAGTCAATAAATACTTACTAAATGAATGGACTTCTATGCCATAAAGAGAGAGTCATAAGTTCTAAAGCCACAGCTGACCATGACTCTGTTGCCTGAGTCCCCTTAGTGAGTGCTGTGATGCCCCCGTTTCTCCTGCGTGTGAGAACTGTACTGGGGTTCTTTCAGATTCCCTGCTTGCTGTTAAGGGTATACTAGCCATCAAAATTGTTATGGTTTTTACTTCTTTTTTTTTTAAAGGCAGGCTTTCACTATAATAACATAGATTTTAATTATTCTTACATTTGTGTTAACAGTTTAAGAAATAATTATTCAATGACACTTATTAAACCATGAGAAGGCAGAAATTACTGGGGACTGTTGTTATCAGAATAAGGACCTTCCCCAGGGGATTCTACAGTTGGAGAGAGATTGGGCTCAAGTGTGAAGACCGCCTGGGAAAGGGGGAATTTATAGCAAGAACAGGGTGGGAGTCAGTATGTGGGAAATTACTAAGAGGGTGGGCGGCCGGGCTCTCTACGAACACTGAATTTTATGAGCACTGAATTTTACAGATGGGTACGTTCCATAAGAAGTGAAGATTCAGAAGGCTGGCTAAATTTTGGTCAAGCATAGAATCTTTGTCAAAACATCAGGTATTGTGAAACAGACTTTTAAATTTTTTCATCTTTGTCATCAAAAACAGAACTCTTCCCTATTTCTGTCATGGTTTCTTCTGAAAGTTCTTCACCTGGTTCTTTCCTCCTTAGGTTTCTTGACCTAATCTCATAATTAATAATTACATAGAACACTAAGATTACTTTGTCTGTACTTCCTGGATCTACCAAAGAGACTGGCTGAATTAAGAAATTACTATATGGTATTATGTTCAAATTCCATAGAAAACTCATGTGAATTAATGTACTTTTGTAATTGTACAAAGCAACAGGGTTTTTTTTTTTAATTTCAAAATATTAGGGGGTACAAATTTTTTTTTAAGTAAATTTATTTCAGGTTAATGGAAGGGTACAAACAACCAGGTCAAAACATTAGATTTTGTTAGGTGGAGTCCTCCTTGTGGTTATGTCTCCCCCCACCCCCACCCCGTGCCCATTCAGTGAGAGCACCTCAACCACCACCCCCCGTCTTCCCTTGAATTGAGAGCACCCCGACCTCCTCCCTTTACCCTTCCCCCCAGCTTGAATTGAAATGAGTTTTCTCCTTTTTTGGGCATGCATTAGATCATCTACTGGCTTCATAGTAGTATTGAGTACATTGGATACTTGCTTTTCTGTTCTTGTGATACTTTACTAAGAAGAATGGGTTTCAACTCCATCTGGGATCTTTCAAAAGATGTGAACTCGTCATCCTTTTTTTGGCTGAGTAGTAGTATTCCATGATGTGCATGTACCACAATTTGTTAATCCATTCCTGAGTTGATGGGCATTTAAGTTGTTTCCACATCTTGGGGATTATAAATTGAGCTGTGATAAACAATCTAGTGCAAATGTCCTTATGATAAAATGATATTTTTCTTCTAGGTAGATGCCTAGTAGTGGGATTGTGGGGTCAAATGGGAGATCTAATTTGAGATCTTTGAGGATTCTCCATACTTCTTTCCCAAGAAGCCATATTAGTTTGCAGTTCCACTAACAGTGTAAGAATGGTCCCCTCTCCCCATATCCACCCCAGCACCTGCAACTTTGTGACTTTATGATTTGGGCTGATCTTCCTTGGGTTAGGTGATATCTCATGTTGGCTTTGATTTACATTTCTCTGATGATTAGGGGAAATGAGCATTTTTTTTTTTTTTTGCAGTTTTTTTGGCCAGGGCTGGGTTTGAACCTGCCACATCTGGTATATGGGACCAGCTCCCTACTCCTTTGAGCCACAGGTGCTGCCCTACAATGATAATTTTTTCATATGTTTGTTAGCCAGTTATCTGTGTTCCTTAGAGAAGGTTCTATTCATGTTTCTTGCCCAGTGATCTATGGGATTGTAAGGTTTTTATTGTTGTTGATAAATTTGAGTTCTCTGTAGATCCTAGTTGTCAAGCTTTTGTCCTATTCATAATATCCAAATATCTTAGCTATAGAGAAGCTTTTCAGTTTAATTAAGTCCCACCTATTTATTTTTGTTATTGTTGCAATTGCCATGGAAGTTTTCTTGATACAATATTTCCCCAGGCCAATATCTTCAAGTGTCTTTCTCATACTTTCTTTGAGGATTTTCATTGTTTTATGCCTTAGATTTAAATCTTTTACCCATCTCGACTCAATTTTCGTGAGTGGTGAAAGGCGCATGTCCACGTCAGTCTTTTACATGTGCATAGTCAGTTCTCCCAGCACCATTTATTGAATAGGGACACTTTTCCCCAGTGTGTGCTCTTGTTTGGTTTATCAAAGATCAAGTTACAGTAGGATATTAGTTTCATCTCATGGTTTTCAACTTGGTTCCAAAGTCTATGTCTCTACTTTTGGTTATATGGATCACTACTGGAATGCTGAGTCAGGGTTATATTGAGCCCATCACCTGGATAGTGCCCAGTGCATGTTTGGCAGGTCTATGCCCCTCCCCACTTCCTCCACCCTGCTGGACTTCCTGTGAATTCCTCTTCTTTCTGTGAGCATATGTGCTCACTGGTTAGTTCAATTGAACAGTGAGTTTAGGTGCTGTTAGCTTTTTTATCCTTTAGGTACTTTACTTAGGATAATAGTTTCCAGTTCCATCCAAGTTATTGCAAAAGACATTAATTTATTATTTTATGGGCTGAGTAGTATTCCATGGTGTGTGTATACATATATATATATATGCGCACACACAATATTTTATTAATTTACTCATGAAATGATGGGTATTTGGTTGAATCCACATTTTTGGAATTGTGAATTGTGTTATAATAAACATTCAAGTGTAGGTGTCTTTTTTCCCTTGGAGTAGGTACCCAGTAGTGGGATTATTAGATTGAGTAGTACGTCTGCTTGTAGTTTTTTTGAGAATTATCCATACTGGTTTCCATAGAGTTTGTTCTCGTCTTGAGTCCCACCAACAGTGTGTAAGCATTCCTTTCTCCATCCACATCAGCATTTCTTGTTTAGATTTTTTAATGAAGCCATTCTAACAGGGATAAGGTGACGTCTCATTGTTTTAATCTGCATTTCCCTGATAATTGACTAGTACCACTGAGCACTTTTCATATGTTTATTGGACATTTGTCTATCTTCTTTTAAAAAGCGTCTTTTCATGTCTTTTGTCCACCTTTAATGGGACAAAGATTTGATTTTTCCTTGCTAATTTGCTTAAATTCTTTATGGATTCTATATATTAGCCCTTTCTTAGAGGCAGAGTTTGTGAATACTTTCTCTCATTCTGGAATTTGTCTGTTTGTTCTATTATTTTCTTAGCTGTGAAGAAGCTTTTAATTTAATCAAATCCCATTTATTTATTTCTGTGGCTGCTGTAAGTGCTAATGGGGTCCTAGTAATAAATTCTTTCCTAGGCTGATATCTAGAAGTGTTTTTAATTACATTTTCTTTGAGAATTCTTACAGTTTCATGACTTACACTTACGCCTTTTGTCCATCTTGACTTAATTCTAGTTTGAGTGGTGAGAGAGGTTTTTTGAGAATTGTGCAAAGCCTCGGCTGGTCTTATTCAGCCACACCTGGGCAGTGATCTTGTCTTCTCCCCAAGATGAAGCCTTTCTGATGCCAAATTTAGATAAAGAATGGGGTGAGGCACTGGCTGTTGTAAACAAACCAATGTAATTGTTAACGCAAAAGTTCTTCCAGGATTGTGGTGTAAGTGCACATACAAAAGGGCAAGGAATGGCAATATTCTGCCAAAAAATCTGAATAACAATTGCATGTGTCTGTCAGAAGCAATAAGGGCAAAGGAAAGTGAGTTGAGATTTGTGTAAGTTGTATGATAGAAGGAGGGAGATTGCCTGTGTGTGTACATGTGTGGTCACATCTCACCAATTCGTGACTCAAGAAACACAGCAACATGCAATATGAGTATTAATTAAAAAAAGGATTTTGCAGGGCAGGGCACTTTGTGACTGCATACATAGTAGAATTAATAAGATGACTTGATTGGTATCATGCTAAAAATTCAAAACTTGTAATGAAGCCAATTAGTCACAGAATGCATGAGATGCTCAAGTCACCCCCTTCCAAGTGTGAGCTTGCTTGCCCCCACACAGAAGTGGAAATGTGTCCGTGTCCGCTGGCTCCATTCACTCTCCAGCTGCATGTGTTAAAGTCTTCTGCATGTCAAGCTGCTTTCTGTTTCTCTATCCCTATTGCTTCCATCACCCTGTGCCCTTTGCAGACACAAAGAACAAATTTAATATCTATTCTGTACAACAGCTGGCCATTCAATTATTCATTCATTCATTCAACAGACCTTTGTTAAGTAGCAACCATATGTAGGCACTGAGGACTCAAAAGTCACAACTACCAAAAAAAAAAAAAAGTCACAACTACCAAGTTCTGTTCTGAAGAATGTCATAGACTGTTACATCAGCCCCAGCAGGTCCTGTCATACAGGGAATCCTCTTTGTTCCTTTTGTCAGTCCTTGCGTGTCATAGTTCCAGGATTCCGTACCGTTTTTCTCTTTCAAATGAGTTGAAGTTTATTAAAGTTTTCGTTGAGTAGAGTCCCAAGCTGGACACAGCTCCATGGGCACCGCTTGACCAAAGCTGGGAACATAGACTGATGTCTCATGTTCTGGACGTTCTGACACTATTATGCAACCAAAACATTTGTTTATTTGTCCGTCACATCACAGATGACAGCAATGATTTTGTTTTCAGTTTATTGAATTAAATCCAAAGACATCATCCTGCCTTCCAGCCCCTGCTCAGCTTACTTACCTTTTACATTTATCCACCACTACTCCCCAGTATGAATTCATCGTGTGTTTTCTTTCCTACAAATCTTTATCGTTTAATTCCCTCTTCTTAGAATGTCCCCATGATGGTCTGTTTCAAAGCTAAGTGTTTTAAAAAATCATCTTTGATGATATTTTTGCTCCTGAAACAGCCTTAATCATTGGGAAAATGTCTCTCAAGTTAGCCAAAGGCATACTGTGAGCCAGACAGGGCTAGGTACTGGAGAGCATGCATCTTATGAGAATGTAAGTCAGTGTTCTCCCTCACAATCAGTTAGTTAAACGTCACAATAAATGTGTGAGGAAAGAAATGACTTCTGTTAGGACAGGTGATGAACTGGAGCGTCCAGTGCTTCCTCCCACCTGCTGCTGCTGAGTCTGCCCTGGCTTGTAGGAGTCGCCACGATGTGTCATGTTGCTAGAGAGAAATCTGTGATTTTAGCATCTGATCCAAGATGTCTCAGGGAGGTATCTGTCTCTGCTTAGGAAAATATCCTAATAGGGTGGTGCCCATAGCTCAATGATTAGGGTGCCGGCCACATACACAGAGGCTGGAGGGTTCGAACCCCGCCTGGGTCTGCTAAACAACAATGACAACTACAACCAAAAAATAGCCAGGAGTTGTGGCTGGTGCCTGTAGTCCCAGCTACTTGGGAGGCTGAGGCAAGAGAGTCACTTAAGCCCAAGAGTTTGAGGTTGCTGTGAGCTGTGACACCATGGCACTCTACCAAGGGTGACAGCTTAAGACTCTATCTCAAGAAAGAAAAAAAAAGAAAAGAAAATATCCTAATAGATTACCGTAGGGGGAGATAATGGGATTATGAAGCCTTATTCTAGATGACACCAGGAAAGGAAAGAAAGAACTACTTAAACAGGCAAGGAGAACTAGCCTTGAGGGGTACACAGGAGAGAAGAGAGAGGAAAGGGGGAAGAATCTAATGAGAAGTGAAGAAAATGGTCAGGGCAAAGTGGCCAGAGGACTTTTGAGTCCAGGGATTTCTCCACATCCTTGATCAAGTCCTGTGAGTTTGGTTGTATGGTACCATCCCCTGCCTCCCATTACTGCGGGCTTCTAATAATGCCAGCCATATGCAAATGCCTGGTGCAAGTGACGTTTCAGTTCAAATCAAGGACAAGGGACTCTATTCAAAATTTGGACAGAGCAGGGCAGAAGGATGATGGTGAAAGAGTTCATCAAGAACAGCACATCAGAAAAAGAACGTCTCAGAGCAGAAGTCTCCTGAAGTTAATCCTGCTTTACAGGGACTCTGAAAGGATGGAGTGACCCCGCAGCATGTGGGTTCCATTTGCGTTTCTGCCTGCCAGCTGAAGATGAGCCAATGTGATCACAAAGACTTGGGGTTTGATTTGAGTGTCCCTCGTGCCTGGCCCTCACATTTCCTCATCACCCCCTTTATTTGCAGTTTCTAGCTCTATCCTCAGTAAATTTTAAGCTATTCTTCAAATGTTTATCATTTCCAGGGAAATTTCTCCTTTGCCGCATGTCTAAAGTTTAAGGCTGCCTTTTTGAGCTTATTGTTTATACAAATACAGTATGTTTTTCATTAGTAATTGTGAAAAGCACTCAAATATGTCATTTCCAATCAATTCTGATTTTCTTGCTATTTTATATCACTTGGGTTAACAGTATGATTTCCCCTTTTTCAATCCTAGCATTTAGAAACTTGTTTTATATGGAAGCCAATCTGAAATTTCTTACCATTTAGACCTTCTTAGAAGTGATATTGACTTAGGGAAAACAGTGGCAATAAAAACCTATGGCACCTGTGGCTCAATTGGTAGGGCGCTGGCCCCATATACCGAGGGTGGCAGGTTAAAACCCGGCCCTAGCCAGCTAAAAATAAAAACAAAAAACAGCAGTGACAACTGCACCAACATATGGCAGAATTCAAGTGTTTATATTATTATATATACACTTATAGATCACAGAATATAACATAGTGTTATAATGTTATTCAGTGATATAAATCACTGTCACCCTTAATTGATTAAGATTAGTTCTGAGAATTAGTTTACTACTTTTCATAGCAAGTAGGATGGCTGTGGTGCTCTTGCCAACAATGTAAAATTAGACTTAATATCTTTCTGCATTTATAATATTATGGTTGGGGGGCTTTGATTTTAATGTTTAAATAGATACATAAAATATAGTGAAGGTGCAGAATTGGTAAAGTCTGTCTATGGTGAGCTAAGTTTATGAATACTTGCCACTGAGAAAGGATGAAAAAATTTGCAATTCATGAATTTATGCTGACTATCCTAAAAGAAATAGTTTAAAATATGTGTCTGCATGAATCAGTCTTATATTTATTTTCTACTTACCAGAATACAGGTGGGAAGCAGGTGGTCAGAACAGTGGCATAGGAATCAGGGACCCTCAGGTGTCTGCAGTGATATGCTCACTAATTATGGGAGTGGACTTGAACCCCCTTCTAGGTTACAGTTTACTTGTAAAATGAGAAGGGCTTTTATGACACCTCTCAGTGCTAATGATATTTATAATTCTCAATTATGATACATTTTGGAAATCAAA
This sequence comes from Galagoides demidoff, assembly GCA_963574575.1. Lineage (NCBI taxonomy): Eukaryota > Metazoa > Chordata > Mammalia > Primates > Galagidae > Galagoides > Galagoides demidoff. The sequence continues at coordinate 3,624 of CAUYQV010172842.1, read as the reverse complement.
GTTATTTTCCAAATTGAAAAGCTCTTACCAGCAAAGATTTCACTTAAAGGAAATACATCCACGCATACTGATAAAATATTGAAGCCGAGATGGTTTGCTCGTTATGAAAGGAGACCTTGCTAGTTCCAATGGTAAATTCTTTTCAGTGGGTCAAACATATTATACATGCGGGACTTTCAATGCTGTGACACCGGGTCTTCTGGAAGGGCATTCATTTATTTTGCATTGTGGTTGTTTGCATTTTACACCAAGGAACAGGGCTGTAACTCCAAGGAGAGCCATGAAAGAAACCAAAGTAAGACCGTGGCCAGAGAGGGCACTGCAGAGGGGAGCGGCCGCCCGGTCTTCCTTGGCTGGTGCTTGGGCACTTGACCACTCCTTTCTGTGTGGGGAAATACTAATTCCTTTTTATTCCCAAGTCTCTTATTTTCTTTTGTAGGGTTTAGAAGAAAATTATCCAATTTCATCCTGTCTGGCCAACTCCCAGGGAGAGTTTTCCTAGAATAATTGCCTGAGCAGTCCTTTACTGTGATATGGTTCCTTCAGAAAAATCCTTTTAGAAGCTTCCAGTGGGAGGAAGCCCATTTCTCAAAGACAAAGGATTAAAACAGCCAGTGAGCTGATCTCCCAGAAGATTCATAGTTTCCAAAAGAACAAATAGATAAATTATGAAGTTTAAGAAAGGAAATGAGAGGATAATGGATTAGGAATGGAGATACTTTACACTGAAATGCATAATCTGTGATTTAAATTTTAAAAAAAGCTAGTATGTAAAAAACTTAAAACCATAATTCAAAATGATGCTTCCTGTCTTTTATTTCCTTATTTTTCTTTGCTTTTTAAAATTTAGTGGAGATAACATATAACTCCATCAAATTTATATAAATATGTAATATTCACATAGGACATAAACCTTGCTCTTAATATTTGGAGTGAGGGCCACAACGGGATCATCTTAGATCCAAGAAGAGCACGTTCTCACCACCTCTGACTTCACTCTGTGCCTTAGTCTCCTTCCCCATCAGAAGATCAGCTTAATCAGCATGAGGCAGAATAGGGGCAGTAACAGCTTCATAATCTCAGTTTGCTGCTCTTCCCCCCAGAGCAGACTGATTCTGCTCCTCACCAGGCCAACAACCACCCAGGGAAGACCTGCCCCTGGGATTATGTGTTTGGGGCTCGTGTTTAGGCCCAGTGTGGATTATGCATTCTTTGGGTGTCCACAGGTCCTGGTGCAAAGGTGATAGCTGATGCTAAATTGGCATTTGACCTCAGAGCATCTAACATTTTATAAGCTTGCATTTTAATAGCCACGTAAAGTCAGGAGGCAAAGACATGGTCTCGTACGAAAGATGAGATACTGAACTGAAACATATGCTCAGTGACAGGGTAGAGGGGCAGGACAAATGCCTTCTGGAAAAGGGAGATGGTAAATGAACATAATTTAAGCTTTAGTGTTGGTGAGTAAGAAGTCTCATTTTAGAAATGGTAACCAATGGCCTATCCTGATATAAGTCAAGGGAATGAATTTATACTTCAGCATAGTTTAGGAAACTCAGGCTATAAACTAACCTAAAATTATCTCCTGGGTTTCTAGTCTCATGGATACTTTGCCAGAAACAAAAGCAATTATTCTCTTGATGAATATACAAACTAAGTCCTGTGGAATTCACAGATAGAGTGTAGCTAAACACGAGCCCATGGTCCAAAATAAAAAATTATCTGAGGAAAAATTTATGCAAGCCAGAGTCAGAAGAAAAACTTAAAAAATTAAAACAGCAGAAATTAACCTTTTAGAACCTCAGATATTGACATTATTGGATATAGAGCCTAAAATAAATCTGTTTATAATTCTTAAAGAAATATAAAAGAGAATTAAAATACAAATAAGAAACACGATTTACAGAAAATATCTAGGTATGAGAAAACCATATGGAACTTCTAGAAACATATTTTTAGAATTAAAAACTAAATAGAGTAGGTAATAGAATTTTAGCATAGGTAAAGAGAGAATTAGTGAACTGGAAGGCATATTTAAATCAACTAAGCAGATTCCAACGTGAAAGACCAACAGATCAAAAATTAAGAAGCGAAAGACATGTAATCCAAGAAAATACATCATCATCTCACTGTAATTTCAGAAAGGGAAGAGAAGGAACAGAGAGAAACCCAGTTCAGAATCAATGGAAGACACATACGCTCAGATTCAGGAAACTGAAAACACTGCAGGGTAACTTCTAAACTGTGACGGTGAAGAGAAGACCTTCAAAAAGCAAAGACTGATTAGCTTTATGTTAAAATAATACTGTAAAATAATATCTGAAGGTTTAGGGTATTTTATTTTATTGTAAATATAACGACAGGAAATAAGTGCCAAACCTGATTCACATGTAAAACTCCATCATAACACAAGAGGCTGATGTCATGAAGGGCGAAAGTTATCCCAGTGGGAAGGTCTGGGGCTTCAGCAGGGATGATGGGCAAATAGGCAAATCTATATAAATGTATAAATCTAAACCAATAAACTAACAATTGTGTATGTGCATAAGTGGGCACAATGTGTATAATCTGAATTCTATGTTAAAAAATTAAATTTAGCCTACATTCTTAAGAGAAGGTTTTTAAATGTTCTTTCTTGGTAACTCTTTCTAAAGCAGTGTAGGTCACAAACACTGTAGCATATGTGAGTTTTCTTTACCCATGGCAATGCCTTTTTTTCTGTATTGTAAATACTTTCCATAACATAAATATATAAGTTTGTCAAAGCTTTTCTTTTACGGTTGTGGAATTTTTGTTTTACAAAGTTATCCCTCACTTCAAGGAGAGAGAAAATGGTAGCACAGACTGATGTTAAGATGACCTAAGGGCTAGTGTGCACTCTGGTGGCTTCTGGACAAGATATATGTAGACAGAGGGTGACAGATCACACCACATGTACTGCCATGTCCCCAACCAAGGGCAGCCGTGTGCCGACCACCTCCCTGGGTGTGATGTCAACAGAGGTCTTCTGGCTCCTCCACTTTAAATCATAGATTTAGGAGCAAACATGGCTCTGAACTTTTAGCTTTGCTTTCTGGTCATGGTTTAGCCACAGTTAAATGAAAGATCACTTTTAAAGTATTTCTTGAAGAACTACTTTAAATATGCAGATATTTTCTTGTTGATTTAAAATTTAAAAAACTTCACACTAATTTGCTTTTTCATATGCTTTCCAGAGAGTCTTTCAGACCAATGTACTTGTCACTTTAATGCTGTAAATGTTAAGAACATGTAATTGGGCTCGGTGCCTGTGGCTCAATCGGCTAAGGCGCCAGCCACATACACCTAAGGTGGCAGGTTCGAATCCCCAGCCCGGGCCTGCCAAACAACAATGATGGCTGCAACCAAAAAATGGCCGGGCATTGTGGCGAGCACCTGTGGTCCCAGCTACTTGGGAGGCAGAGGCAGGAGACTCGCTTGAGACCAGGAGTTGGAGGTTGCTGTGAGCTGTGATGCCATGGCACTCTACCCAGGGGGACAGCTTGAGGCTCTGTCTCAAAAAAAAAAAAAAAAAAAGAATATGTAATTGGCACTAACCCTTGTGAACCAGTTTTCAAGGCTCTGAAATGTTAAAGGTGGAGTGAC